>OY744543.1:54939663-55044663 GCA_963556195.1 Sepiola atlantica | reverse complement strand
GGTTAGGTCCATAAAATTACAGAAATGTATTAAAACAAAATTCATTTTTTTTGTAAATAAATTCCTTTTGTTTCATGTAACAAAAATAAAATTAAATAAAGAATATTTTAGTGAAGAATATAGTTAAAAAAAGGTGTAAATAATTATTTTAACTGATATTTTTATGATTTAAAATAAAGAAAAGAGAAATTTGTTTTGATTCGTTAAATCAATTTACTGTTTCACAGAAACGGTAAAAAACAGTGTCCACAAGCTTTTTTTTTTTTTTTTTTAGACTATTATGCTGACAGTTTTTTTATTACTCGAACTCATATTAGAAATGTTATTTTTGACTTTTCTATTAAGGCAAAAATTGTAAACATGATGATATTTGAAATTATATTTCCTACGAAACCTTTTGACCAGCAATATATTTCACACAGGCAAATACCACTAATATATACATACATATATATATATATATATATATATATATATGTATAAAATAAATGACTATCACGACATTTCATTTTCATGAATTATCGTGTACCTTACCCCAAATATATATGTGTGTGTGTGTGTGTGTGTGTGTGTGTGTGTGTGTGTGTAATTCTTCAACATGTTAACTTTGTATTTGGTTTGTTCCTCTGTAAGATCGCTCTTTAGTTGAATCAAAAGAACACTTTTACTTCACTACTGAGGCATGTTAGGTAAGTGTGGTATTTATATTATTCTTCTGCTTATTTTATTTATTTTTTGTAAATCTGAGCAGATGGTGTGGAAGGAAGCAAAAATCAAGAAGTATTGATTCCTTAACCTCTGTTGGCAGCAACATATAACCCTAACCCAACCCGCATAGTTTTTTTCCTTTTCTTCCTCTATAATCTGCTCATTCAGCCAGATGTTATCAAGGTGATCAATTACTATCGAAGGAAAGAAAATGAGGCAAATTTATTATGCAATGAGCACACACTTTACCCTACCTGATTTGCCTCTAACCCCCCCCCCCCCTCTTATCGACCATATTTCAGAAAGTCATTCAGCTCCCTCGTTTCTGAATTTTGTCTCCTTCAAAGTGTGCACTTGCAAATGATAAACTTGTAATATTGAAATTCGTATTTTTTTCTAGATTAGAAGATATAGATTTACACTTCTTCCATATTTACCCAGCATTTGTTTCACTCGTTGTTAGCACTTCCACATAATGAACACCTGATTGTGCCTTCTACATGATGATTTTATCTTTGCATAATAAAGTTACATTTTGAAAGTTCTCAATATCTAGACGCATTACTCCCAGTACAGCCATCCTTAATCAACTCTGCTGATGATCACTTGAGGCCTTGTTGGTCCTTCATAAAGGAATTCCTTTATTTATCATGGATTAGTTATACTAATGTATTAGCACAACAGCAAAACACTTTTATGTCCCCTTACAAAGATTACGAAGATTAACATCAAGATATAATGCTATAGCAAAAAACCTTATGTCTAGAATCTTTATTCCAATTTGGATCAACATTTTACATGATTTTATTTCTAGAAAATGTCTAAATTTTAAGGGGTCTAAAGAAGACATTTAAATTCAGAAAATCTTATTTAATTGATGTCTAAGGACTATGGATCAAATTTAATGCAAATCTGAAATATTTTAATTTTCACATGAGAGGTTGTGTTTATATTATTCCCTCTAAAAACGCTTTAAAAAACTCCAAAGAAACTGAAATTTGAGGAATATTTATTATTTAGTGTTTAATACCTATGGTTAAAATTTTATAAAATTGGGAGTATCTGAATTTTCACAAAGGACCTCCTCCCCCTTTTATCCCTTTTCCATAAAACTAAATATAGCCCACATTTGGACCCCATACTTCTAGCAGCTGTGTTCTAAAATTCATAATGAGCGGTTAATTAGTTTATGAGTGAATCTTGTACATACAAATATATAAACATATGTCTAGTAAAGTAAAAATATGTCCAAAAACACGTCAAAATAAAGACAGTTGTTATATTGGAAATGGATGGATTAAGGATATGAGGCTCCTTGCTCTGAACTTATGATGTTCTAATAAATATTGTATCTTTACAATCTTTTATTCTCATATATATATATATATGTATTTCAATTACTATTATTAGTTGTATTATCATCATCCATACAGTCGAAAAGGTATCATGAAGTATTGGCAAACTTTGTCAACATCACATGATCAAAGATGTTTAAATCTATCTCAATCATTTCTCCAATCAGTAATCAGCTGGAAACTATTGAAGAGATTTCACTCAAAGAAAATACTAATACAACACAAACCTGTGTTGACTCTGCAAAATACTATCCTCTGTAGCTAAAGTGTTCTTTTAATGTTCTGGAATATATTGGTGTTTGTTTGTTGCTGTTTAACGACCTTTCAACCATTATAACGTCATCTCAGGTCAAATTTTTTTTTTTTTTTTTAATCAGACAGTTTTTACAATGTTTCCTTCTTTGTGAAGGTGTTTTTAGAGTGTGGGATTTGACTATTCATAATGTGCGAGTGATTTTGTTTGATTTTTAGATTTTGGTTTTATGCTCCTTTTAGTTTGTTTAATAGATTACTTGGGCCATTCTTTTGAAGAGTTATTCAAATTGTTTGCTTTGTAACAAGATAATTAACATTTCTATCCAGTTTAATTGGTATTTGCTTTGTGTCAGATGTTATTTTGTTAATACTGGATTTTTTTAAAATTAAATGTTTGTACAAATTAGTTTCTTTAAGAAATCCTGGTATAGTGGTAGATTGCTTAAAACATTACATGCTTACATCCACTAAAACCTTTTATTTTGTACCCAGAATATGTCCGGGTGAAATTGATGTGCATGAAATATGGTCATATGTGTCTTCTATGTTATTGCATTTGTATGCTGCTCATTCAATGAAAATGATGCTTATTATTGAATATTGGGGTGTGGATAAGAAAGAGATATGCTATTAATAAATTTTTACAATTTCATTATTTATGCTAGAGAATCCTCGGCCAAATCATCTTGAAAGATCGTTTATCGTCAGATTGCCAATACCAAGCGATATTTGATTATGGGTACTAATTAGATGGCTGACCATTTGGCTATACCATATGCTGTAGGCAACACTACAGTATAGATGAGTACCAGCCTTGTTTGGAAGTATAGTGCCTTGTCAAGCCATCCTTAACGCTATACAATCAGGATTTAGCACAGTTCCTATTATTCTTTAGGCTTACAAAGGCGTTTCACTTATATCAATACTAGCTGAAGTACCCATCAATGACGGGTTTCTCAAACCTTTCGCTTCTGCACGTTGGTTCAAATAAAAAAAAAAATTGTTTTTGTTTTGTTTTTATTGATATCGGCTAGGAAATAACTGGAATGCTTTGGCAAAAAGCCATTGTTTAGTGTAAGATTCGAATCTTGAAATATAGCTGAATAATACTGAACTGAAGGCGACTGAACAAACGGAAATATTTTGTCTTTTTAACCTAGTTATAGTGTTTATGAGTTCGCTGTCGGGATCTCTCCACAGAAATGTAAAATAGTTTGATTGTCTAAAATAAAGAAAAACACAGAAAAATTCCAATAAAAAAAGAATGTCAAATAAACCGATCTTGACTGAAGATTTTTATGCTTATTTATTTGTCTTCCTAGTAGTAAAAAGGTTCAAATTATTAAAGAATGTTGTTCGGTCGGCTGGAAAGGTAACGCTAACAATGGCAGAACATTTGTTCATAGTGTTATTTTTACATACTTTTAATTTTGAATAATGATGTTTTAAAAAAGGTACAGGAACTTTTAACATCGATAAATCTGCTGTTAGTTTGGCTCTTAGATCAACCGTTTATTTGTGATGGCGTGACAACTTTGCTTTATATATATATATATATATCTATATATATCTATATATATATATATATATATATATATATATATATATATATATATATATATATATATATATATATAAAGGATAGAACTTCTATATATGTAAGTGTAATCAGTGTTGACACAGGATCAAATTTCTATTGTGACTATCAGTTTCATTCTCAAAACGATTATTAGACAATGTGCTTCATAGTCCATTGATCACTTTCTGCATAAAAATCCCTGTCACCATTGAAATTTAATTTCATGCTGAAGTTGTATAAATAAATAGCGGTACCTACACAGGAGTCGTTTCACTTCCATTTTTTCTTCTTCTTTTTGTTTTATTTTCTTAAATCGCATAAATACTTTCGAGTTTTATTTTTTACTCTTAAATTTAGAAATGATAAAAAACTAAAGGAAACCAAATGTGCCAAAGCATCAAACAGGCAGATAGAGGGGGGGGGGTGCTGGCTATGTAGTGTCAGCCGTGTGTGCGAGCGAAACGGAGAAGAGAGTGAATTTTATTGAAGCTTGAAATAGAATGTTTTTCAAAGTTCATTTTAGTTTACACGATTGCATTTTTTATTTCAATAAATATTCGATTAATAGTAAAAAATAATTATTATTAAAGTTATATTAATATATTCCACTGAATATTGCTTTAGAAACATTTTTTTCAAAGGCTGACAGGAAGCAGAATTATGCATTGAAAAAGAAAAGCTTTGGTTTGGGATGAGTTGATTCCTAGATAATTTAATAGCTTGCCGAGGAGATACCCAATGTATGTATCCCTTTCTCTCTCTCTCTCTCTCTCTCTCGCTCTTTCTCTCTTTCTCTCTCTCCAACACAAATGGGGGGAGGAGCAGTTGTGTCTGCCTGACAGATAATCTTTAACAATTTCATTCCCTACCCCACCAACCCATTCTCTCCATATCTATATTTATTTTGTTTTTTTAACGAGATTTCCTTTATAGAACTGCATTTAAACACTGCATATAGATTTTTGACTGTCAATTCTTTTTTTCTTTATATTTCAAATGAATACCCCCCCCCCCAAAAAAAAAGCTTTTATTAATGGCAATGGATTCTTTCATTCAGTTCAATCTACTTTGGATTAATAGAATTACTTACTTGCTCCGTTTAGTAAATTTTCTAATTTTTTTCTGCAATCCAATGATCTTCAGGTAAAAACTCCAGGTCAGGCCATAACTTGTTGAACATGTTATTGCTTCTTATATATACAATAATAGCTACTTATAATTTATTTCCCAATAATCAGTTTTTTCATAAAAATAAATTTCTGATAATATAAAGTAAAAAATATATGAAAATTTTCATGATCACACTCAAGTTTAATGTATTTATTTTTCTTATCCATCATAATAAACTTATTTGAAATTAGCAGATCCACAATTAACATCAACCTGAGGATTGTGTGAACATGAACTGCAGTAGAGAACTCTTAACTAGAGTTTTGTTCTTCATTTTTATTACAAAGCTCTATCACTTAAATATTGAGCACAATATCGCAAACATTATAAACCTTGTTTTATTTAATTTAGTCATTTTAATTATTTAAATTAGTCGTTACAGATATATCAGAAACGTCGAAGTTTGATCAGATGTCCTGCTGACTTAGCAGACTCAAAGCATTCTCTCAAATAATGGCGCTGTGGAGGCACTTGAAGAGCCAACTCACAATTGTCCCCAGTGTGGCGCAACATTGATAAACCTGGCGGCGGCTGCGGAAGTCCCGCGTGACAGCATCAATCACCACTTGTCTCGATGGCAATTGGTTGGAATATGAATCTGTTGAGAAGACAGGCGTATTTTGATTGATTGCAGCCCTCCACTGGCACATGACCAGGGTCTGTCGCTAATTCCGTTATTGACGTGTCAACCACAGTCACAACCCATATCAACAACATTACTTAAATTGGTTTGATGAATTGAATTCGAAGAGTCCTCTTATTATGATATGCTAGACTACCTGTGGCCCATTGGATCAGTATTTGTTATAGGTTTTATTAAATATATAAGTTCTTAACTTTGACATTGGTTGATAATCATGTTTTTACAAGTATTACAAAGTCAAAGGATTTCATGAAGTCAGAATACATTGTGATGTCATAATAAAACCTCTCTCTCTCTCTCTTTCTCTCTCTCTCTCTCTCTTCCCCCTCTTCTTCTCTCTCTCTTTTCTCCCTCGCTCCTTATCCAAGCCGGATAAAATACTTTTTTGAAGAAGATAAAGTGAAAAGCAATTTTTTGTTCTCAACAACATGCTGCAACGATCACTAAGATCAACTGATGAATCAGAATAAAATATAGATTTTTTTTAGGTTCAATGACAAGTTGAGAATCCTACAAAATAATTGTAAAATATCTTAATTTTTACTTGACCTGCTATAGTCAGGTTCACGTTGACAACCTATAGTGAAAGGTATGTGTTGATGAAAGTAGGATAACTGTTGTATATAGAAGTGCACATGCAAACACACACACACACACACACACATGTGTGTGTGTATGCACACGTCTATATCTTTCTCTTTTATTTTTTGCTCGTTTTCTCTGACACACACTCATAAAAAATAACGCTTGATAATTCCGAAACAAATGTACCCACGGATTAAAATGAAAGAATGAAATTAAAAATGTCTAATTATAGTTTATATATATATATATATATATATAAACAAGTAAAAAATGAGAATAAAGATTGTATAAAATATAATATCTATTAAGTCATCAGTTGTTCAAAACAAGGGGTTTAAAAAAAATTAATTTTATTATTCCTTCCTTAAGCCATGGCTTTTCACAGAATAATATCTTATATCTTATCATCAGAGGAATGCAAACAGATAAGTTGGTAAAGGGAAATTAACAAAAGTCATAATGGAGTACGAAGGTAGGAAGTTGGAGGAGGTCAGATACCGGTTGTAGGTGAATCACTGTTGACCAAAGCACATTGCTGATTGAGCCTATACCATGTGAGACTTGTTTGACTGATAATTCACCTGAGAACCCAATCAGATTGCATTCAATTACCAATCTTGATAGCTCTTCTGAGAGCTCCACCGAGGAAGAAGTTCAAGCTGTCCCCTTTCAAAAGAGCACCCAAAACAATGGGACTACTTCCTTGCGGACGACAACATGGTCGTCTTTAAATCCAATGTCAACAATTACTTGTTCATAAACAGTTCTCATAAGTAATCCAATTTTGTTCATTCCATTCATCAGTTTAAATCCTCTCATAATATTCATTATCATTCAGCTATATGTACACTTCATTGACCCTTATCCTAGTGTGACTTTTAGCCTTATTAGTTAAAAAAAAAAAAAATTTGTTTATCACACCTGCTTTGTTTTTATAGTTACTTATTACCATTGCAAGTGTGAATCATTTTTAGATTCTTATTTACTTGCTATTCAGTAGCTGTGTTAAGTTCAAATTATTTAAGATGTCATAATTATGTCATCTTCAATAATAGTCACGATGACTTCCTTTGTTGATTGTCGACTCTTAAACTCTATAGATAAGATTTTGTTTCCAAATCAGAAAGATGTTTCCGTATAAGCATAGGTTTGCCGTATAAATGTGCAAGTACAGTAGAAGTCCATTTCTAAAATACTCCTTGGCAAGCATATAAATCAATCAAGCTATGGGTAAAATAGCAGGTGAGATTCTGTCATTGATTTTGTTTTGTGTTTAGGAGAAATAACAAATATATTTTATCCATTTTCGCTGTTATAACGTCCTATGATTTCCGAGATACACTGAAGAAAACTTTAAAAGCAGCTTCTCTAAAGAATAACATCTCCCAAAACTCAATGTTGAAATGTGGCAAACACAAAATAAATATCTTTGAAGAAATACAAATTAACAGAGTTATAAAAATATTTCTTTCGATAAGTTGTTCCATAAAATTATTAATATTTCTTTCGATAAGTTGTTCCATAAAATTATTAATATTTCTTTCAATAAGTTGTTCCATAAAATTATTAATATTTCTTTCAATAAGTTGTTCCATAAAATTATTAATATTTCTTTCAATAAGTTGTTCCATAAAATTATTAATATTTCTTTCAATAAGTTGTTCCATAAAATTATTAATATTTCTTTCAATAAGTTGTTCCATAAAATTATTAATATTTCTTTCAATAAGTTGTTCCATAAAATTATTAATATTTCTTTCGATAAGTTATTCCATAAAATTATTAATATTTCTTTCAATAAGTTGTTCCATAAAATTATTAATATTTCTTTCAATAAGTTGTTCCATAAAATTATTAATATTTCTTTCAATAAGTTGTTCCATAAAATTATTAATATTTCTTTCAATAAGTTGTTCCATAAAATTATTAATATTTCTTTCAATAAGTTGTTCCATAAAATTATTAATATTTCTTTCGATAAGTTGTTCCATAAAATTATTAATATTTCTTTCAATAAGTTGTTCCATAAAATTATTAATATTTCTTTCAATAAGTTGTTCCATAAAATTATTAATATTTCTTTCAATAAGTTGTTCCATAAAATTATTTATATTTCTTTACATTTTAAAATTGACAATTCTATTTTTTTTTATCAAATTCCTGAGAGTTACTCTTGAAAGTGTTCACAAATTTAAATGTTATTCGATTTTCGGACAATGATGAAATAAATCATGACGTAATTGCATCTTTCCAAATTTTGAATTTTAAATTCAAGCTTCATTTAAAACATTTGTTTACTAAGAAATATTTAGCTTTTTCAGAGGAAGAAAAACGTGAATGAAGTTTTCTATATTATAATTAAATTTATAAATTTTTGTGTTTTTCATAAATTTTCTGCTTTTTTTGTTTAGACAAAATAAGTGTAAATGCAGGGTTCTGAATTTCTTAGAAAAGATTAAACTTGAGTGTGCATTTGTTTTCATCCAAAATTTGGGCCATACTTAGTAATAGAATGTTCTAGTCCTTCATGATACTGAACAATTATGGTATTTTTCTTTAACATCTCGATCAGGGTTATTGAGGCAGGAAGCCAAACACTCAACTCCTAATCCAATTCAAACTCCATAAAGTTTAAACGGTCCGGCTCCTAAAGCAATGAATTTTCTTTGACTCTGACTCTTCTATTTTGAATTTACATCCTTGATCTTGATATAGTTTTTGGTTATACTGATATTGAAGTAGTCAGAACATTTGTGGTGTGACCTAGCGGTCAACAAGCATTTGAGATAACTGAATGGAACAACAACAACAACAATCGGTGCTGGAAAAAGCTTATATTATTAACTAGCTGTACTGCCTACTCGGTGTAGCCCAGGAGTCTTTTCTTTCATTTTTGTTTCGCTTTTTACTTCTCTTTTTGTTTAATAATTTTTTTAATAAGATTTTGAAAATTGAATTTAATAATTATGGTGTCGTTTACTTGAACCAAATTCTTATAAAACTGTAACTAATCTTTATGGTAATGTTTTAATCTTTATAAAATTATTTTATGTAAATAGCTTCCAAAACTTTCAATCTTTTAGTGCATGAGGATTTTAAAGTCAGATATCTATTCAGCAATTTAAATGCTTCCAAATTCCTTTCAAATTTGGTACGGTCAACAAGTAATTGATATTTTTTTTAACTATTAAAAAAAATTATAATGGCTGACTTGTTTATGAAGAAACCGAAATGCAGTCTGGTGAATTCAATTTCATAATTTATTTTTGTTAAATAGGAATTTTAAAAAGTTTGTTTCAGTACTTTAATGCTATTACATTTTTTATTTCAATAAATAGTCTATTAATAGTAACTAAAATTAATGTGTAAGTCACTTGAGGGGAGAAACACAATCACACACAGATAAGAAGTGCAGCACACAATCTTATTAATCTATATTAATAAGATTGTGTACTCTTAATCAGTGAAGCCATCACTTGTCGCACACTTGTTGTCACTATCATCCACCACTTCGTTTTATGGTTTCTTTAAGAGCACCTTTTTAGCGAGCTGCCTCTCATATCGCTAATCTGCTGCTTATTGTCGGGTGTGTGAGTAATGTATTTGCACTGGCATCGTTTGCTCATGTGTATTGTACCTGCCCATCGTACTACTCCTCCTCCTCCTCATCCTCAGCCTGGCTGCATCACTTCCGCAAGCGATTAAGTGGGCAATCATTGAAGGAACATTGAAGATCTATTTATCTTGAAGCATTTGCAATCACGAATATGTTTTTATGTTGGTTTCTTAACATTCAACAATAAGTGAAAGCTTACAAAGGTTCGATGACATAGTGTCTATTTGTTATGATGTTTCTCTCTTTTACGTCATATCAACTCTTTAATCTGTAAACAAAATACCTATTATGAACCAGTAAAACATGCGGCTATTTAATCCTTAACTGGGGCTAAGCGAAGCCCCCTCCCCTTCGATTTCATAGAAGTTCTTAACTCTTACACCACTCACACATTCAATTGTAAAAGTTTTGTCCCGTTATGTTTATCAGGAACTCTATATTGATTACTATCTGTACCTATCCAGCGTTGCCCGGGATGCAGTGTGTACCCCACCCCTGCACAGTATCACTAAAATGTAGCACTCCCGAGTCATCAACCATCAAAATATGATATCCTGGGCGCGATGACATTAACATTACCCTCTCGTGACGTCGCTGAAGTTGGCCGTTCCTGGTTTTCGGTTGATCACTCGGTACCTGTTTGCAGAAAGGGTTGCTGTACTGATGAAGACCGTCGGTGTTGAAAGGTCCTCCGATTACCACTCTCCCCACGATTAGATCAAGAGGGTAATCGGCTGGCGCTGGTCTCCAAAGTTTGTACCTCTGAGGGGCGAAGGCAATTTCAAGCAAAAAAAAATAAGAGACAAATTCGGATGTGTTTTTGTATAAAAAATAATTATTATGGTAAAATGTACAAGACTATGTTTGCTTAAAAACTTTTAACTTCTAATGTCTGTGTTTTGGACCGGCAATATTACTAAATTTGGGAGATGTTGGTTTTACGATTTCAACCCTATGTCAGGAGTGCGAGCAAAGTGTAGTCGCTGAGTGTCTGTAACGCTTTTCTTATATTGAGAATTAGGTGTGTTGAGACTGGGTGTGACTTTGCCCCAGTCCTCCAATAGAATTCAATTCAACAACAAACAAAATATATTCTCATTATAATTACTTTCCATATTGGAATTTCTAATTCACTTTTATAACTCAGGAATGGTCAAGTGTATGTTTAATCCGCCCCTCATCTTCATTTGTTTCCATCTCCCACTATTACCTCAGTAGGGGGGAGATTCCCCCCCCCCCTCTACTCAAAACTTATTCATAGAAGAGAAAAATGTATTTCCATTAATTTATAAATACTACGAGTGTCATTTCGCGGACACCTCCCCTCCAACACGGCCACACCAGGCCGGCAATGTATGGGATCCCCGTAAAACAATTTAATTCTTATCTCTTTGCAAAATGTATGTTCATTCTTGAATGCATGTTATCTTAACTTACATCCATTCAATGCCAAGAATGTCAACAACTCGATCTCCACATCTGTGACACAGTAACCACATGGACTCTTTCCTATCTAAATTCTATCGGCAGACAAAATAACATTTCCTTGTGTTTTCTTTTCTCATCCAAAAACACCTTTCAATTCTTTTGGCATGAACGATTTTAGAAAACATTTCGTTTTTATGTTATCTCTGTCCAGCCGATTATATCTTCTCGGGTCGCCATTCAACCACCCAACTTGTGCGACATATGAAAGTCAGGTGGTCCAGTTGCTGTTGTCATTGCATTATTGGGGAGTTTTACTCACCTCAAAATATCAATAAGAGAAAACCATCTGACAGTGATGGATGACATTATCTGTATCTCCACCATAAGTTATTTCTCACCTACCAACTCCCAAGAAAGAAAACAATTCTTTTCTCCCGTATCGGAGATCGGTTTCCTCGTCTAGTTAATAACAAAAAAAAATAATTTGGAATTACCCAAAAGCAAAAACAAGGTCCTGAGTTCGACGGCCGATTGACAACATTGTCACAGTGAAGTCATTTTAGTTTTTAATTTTTATTTGTTTGCAGAATTTTAAATTTAAGGTAGACAGCCTCGTATTATATTCTTCACTTTAAAAATGAGTTATCTCCCCTTGCTGATATTTATTTTTAGATAATTATTTAAAAATGTTTCATATTAACAGTCATCTGGGCTGGACTAATTAATTTTCTAGATAATTTGTAAGTATATTATTATATTGCCAATAACATGGTACAACAATAGCAAATGCATATTGGCTAGTCAAAAACAAACTTTGATTTGTCAACTTAAATGCTATTTAGGTCTGACTTTGAAAATCTGAAAAGATAATTTCATATGTTAGCTAAGAGCAACATCAAAATATAACTATTTCTTCTTTTTTTTTCTTGCAGTGGCCGCTTGACCACAGACTTTATGTTCTTTACCGAATTGTGGTTGCACTTGGATTCATCGCCTGGATTATTGCTGATATCATTGATGAAGCAGAAAAGTTCTACAAAGACCGATTTTGGATCTGGTTTATTTTTGCCACAAACTGGAGTTTTATTTTGCTCACCTTGACAACAATATTTGAAGCGATCTGTTCCACCTATTACATGGTGGCTGCACGGGGACTCGTTGGTAAGTCGATTAAGAATTATCATTAACAATTTTGTGGCCATATGTTTATGTCTATTATAATTTAGTTTTGTGAACATAATCATGTGAGAAAATGTTCCTGTTTTTTTTTTTTTTTTGACTTGAAATGAATCAAGAGTTTTAATTTTAGTTTTAAAATGAACAAAAGGAAAATCATCTTGAAATATTCTCTTCATGAAGTAAAGGATTTTTATTTATCTAATAGAAGTTTGTGTCGACAGAACCGGATAAATATTGTTTTTGGCATTACGTAAACCCAAACTCTGTGACATGGACAAATATGGTGTTAACTATAAAGTAGAAAGGCAGGAGTTAAAATAGACAAAATTCTCTTTGTTGTAAATAGCACGACTTATGAAGAAGTACAAATTCTTTAATAATAATCTAACATATAAAGTTATCTTGTCGGATTTTCAAAGTCCGACACAGATAGCAATCCATCTGACATATTGATACTTTATTCAGACTAGCCTATTTTTTCGATTTTTTTCTTCCACAAATATATTTTATTTTGCTGGGCCTGTATACTAGTCGAGTATTTCCGAGCCCCCACAGGTTAAAGGAAAAAAAAATTCCATATATATATATATAAATATGTATATATAAGTTTACTGTATACTCCATAGCGAACAGAAAGTTGAAGATAAGTTTCCTTCTCACAAGTAAGTACAAAGAGAAGGACAGCGTGTGAGTTCAGAAATTACTTGTGTGAAATCAATAGACAGGCAATAAAACAGTATATATAGATATATATCAAGAATTAAACACATTTAAGTCAAACACAGAATTAAGTACATTCAAATAATACACATTAGAATTTAGAGAAGTTATATGTGAGTGGCCAAAAAAGTAATAGAAGAGAAAAAAAGTGCTTATCTTCGCGTCGTTAGTGTGGAAAAATATTGGGTCTTGCTTAGTGCACCTAGCCTACGAATGACCACAATAGGAGAGCCCCATATTTGAATATGGAATTTGACGGGGGGGGGGGGGGGGGTGTATCTTTTTTCACGCGGTTCAAAGACATTTTTTTCCTTTGCTTTCAATTATAACGTCTTGGTAAAAATTGCAATAAAAAGTAAAATGCTGGCCATTTTGTTGTTTACTTTAAATGCATAGATACAGCAATGGCAATTTATGAAAACATATTTTAGCCATTTTTCTCATATTTGCAAATTTCAGAGTAAATCATAATCAAACTAAATTTATATTTTACCAAAAATCTTCGTCAAAAGTTTGGAAATCACTGTAATATGTTTAGTGCTGAATTTGCTGTCTATATGTTTATAACTAAAGCTTAGAATATTGTTGCAAAGGTACATGGTAGTAAAAGCACAGATCATTATATTGATATTTACATATAATCAGTGGTCTTTTTAATTAATACTAGCGAGACCCGTGGAAATTCCACGGTTGTATCCTTCATCTGTTGTATATTGCGGCCATGCTTAAAAGAATAATGACAAACAATTATGTGTAAAAATATAATGGTATATCTTTGTTTGGTTGTTGTATGGACGTCCGGCATCAATTCAGCCCCCACAATATTATTGTACCATCTTTGGACAGAACAGATACTAAACTTTGATCCCAGGCCAAGAAAGTGTATTTTAGTTAGTTTCACATTAGACACAACAGATGAAATGAAAAAAAAAATTCTGTTGCATATTCGGCAATCAGGTGATCCATCTTTTAAAATGGGGATGAAAGATAACGTACGTACGAACATGAAATTGTTTTAGCGTATTATTATATAGATACTAAGATTTGGTTAGAAATATACAGACATGAAATCGCCATTATAGTAAGAATTTGTTTTGATGTGTCAAAACATTATTTTAAAACAGTTTGATTTTTATTAAGTGATTAATCTTTACTCAAGAAAATAATCTCCAAATATGGAACTGTACTTGAAAAAAAAAGTATGAGTTTCTCCCAGATACTTACAATATGACAATTATCTTTTTCCGTAATAAAATGTTAATAATGATTGAGTTAAGAAAATGATCTCCAAATATGGAACTGTACTTGAAAAAAAAAGTATGAGTTTCTCCCAGATACTTACAATATGACAATTATCTTTTTCCGTAATAAAATGTTAATAATGATTGAGTTAAGAAAATGATCTCCAAATATGGAACTGTACTTGAAAAAAAAAGTATGAGTTTCTCCCAGATACTTACAATATGACAATTATCTTTTTCCATAACAAAATGTTAATAATGATTGAGTTAAGAAAATGATCTCCAAATATGGAACTGTACTTAGAAAAAAAGAATGAGTTTCTCCCAGATACTTACAATATGACAATTATCTTTTTCCATAACAAAATGTTAATAATGATTGAGTTAAGAAAATGATCTCCAAATATGGAACTGTACTTAGAAAAAAAGAATGAGTTTCTCCCAGATACTTACAATATGACAATTATCTTTTTTCATAACAAAATGTTAATAATGATTGAGTTAAGAAAATGATCTCCAAATATGGAACTGTACTTAGAAAAAAAGAATGAGTTTCTCCCAGATACTTACAATATGACAATTATCTTTTTCCATAACAAAATGTTAATAATGATTGAGTTAAGAAAATGATCTCCAAATATGGAACTGTACTTAGAAAAAAAGAATGAGTTTCTCCCAGATACTTACAATATGACAATTATCTTTTTCCATAACAAAATGTTAATAATGATTGAGTTAAGAAAATGATCTCCAAATATGGAACTGTACTTAGAAAAAAAGAATGAGTTTCTCCCAGATACTTACAATATGACAATTATCTTTTTCCATAACAAAATGTTAATAATGATTGAGTTAAGAAAATGATCTCCAAATATGGAACTGTACTTAGAAAAAAAGAATGAGTTTCTCCCAGATACTTACAATATGACAATTATCTTTTTCCATAACAAAATGTTAATAATGATTGAGTTAAGAAAATGATCTCCAAATATGGAACTGTACTTAGAAAAAAAGAATGAGTTTCTCCCAGATACTTACAATATGACAATTATCTTTTTCCATAACAAAATGTTAATAATGATTGAGTTAAGAAAATGATCTCCAAATATGGAACTGTACTTAGAAAAAAAGAATGAGTTTCTCCCAGATACTTACAATATGACAATTATCTTTTTCCGTAACAAAATGTTAATAATGATTGAGTTAAGAAAATGATCTCCAAATATGGAACTGTACTTAGAAAAAAAGAATGAGTTTCTCCCAGATACTTACAATATGACAATTATCTTTTTCCATAACAAAATGTTAATAATGATTGAGTTAAGAAAATGATCTCCAAATATGGAACTGTACTTAGAAAAAAAGAATGAGTTTCTCCCAGATACTTACAATATGACAATTATCTTTTTCCGTAATAAAATGTTAATAATGATTGAGTTAAGAAAATGATCTCCAAATATGGAACTGTACTTAGAAAAAAAGAATGAGTTTCTCCCAGATACTTACAATATGACAATTATCTTTTTCCATAACAAAATGTTAATAATGATTGAGTTAAGAAAATGATCTCCAAATATGGAACTGTACTTAGAAAAAAAGAATGAGTTTCTCCCAGATACTTACAATATGACAATTATCTTTTTCCGTAATAAAATGTTAATAATGATTGAGTTAAGAAAATGATCTCCAAATATGGAACTGTACTTAGAAAAAAAGAATGAGTTTCTCCCAGATACTTACAATATGACAATTATCTTTTTCCATAACAAAATGTTAATAATGATTGAGTTAAGAAAATGATCTCCAAATATGGAACTGTACTTAGAAAAAAAGAATGAGTTTCTCCCAGATACTTACAATATGACAATTATCTTTTTCCGTAATAAAATGCTAATAATGATTGAGTTAAGAAATGAACTATCACAGTACAATTGCTACGAGATTAAAGAAACTATTAAAGTACTATAATAAATGCAGTCTTTTAAAATTGAGCTCGTCTGTGGCTAAGCTATGGCTAATTAAGTGTGACTGTCTGCTCAGCCTCTGCCCTACAGAGGCTGTGCATAATTGAGTGGCTTCTCTTTTGTCCAATATTTATCATGAGTGATTAACCAAGTCAGTAGAGGGAAAGAAGTGTGGAGTGTTTCCCTTCACTTTCCACTATTAGTGGTGGTTGGGCAGGGTGGAAGTAGAAAGCTGGATGATGGAATGGTTAACTTGGCTGAGCAAGGAAAGGACATTATACTACTAAACAAGAACATAGTAGGTACTACAGCCTGAATCATTGGAATGTCAGTAGTCTGATCTGTACATTCCTGGTGTGGGGTGAAGGTATGTGGCATTAGTCTGCTAAAAAAAGAAACTAACCTGAGTAAACATTCCAAATGTTCATAGGGATTTTTGTTTTACTTTAGGGCCCTTTATGACAAGTGTGTGCATTTGTTCTTTTTGAAAAATTATAAGCGTATTTACTGTCATTTTGGCTTTTGGGACATGTCAATTTAAAATTTATACTAGATCACCCATGATCCGTTGGGTCAATATTTGCTATATTAAATAGCTTTCTCCCCTCTCTCTCTAGCCTCTTTCTCTCACACCTCTCCTCTTTCTCTCACATCTCTCTCCTCTTTCACACCTCTCTCTTTCCATCACATCTAACTCTCTCTCCCTCTCACCTATTATGCCTCTCTTTCCTACTGATACACCCCCTCTCTCTCATCTACTATCTCTCTAACACATACTCTCTCTCTCTCTCACACATACTCTCTCTCTCTCTCACACATACTCTCTCTCTCACACATACTCTCTCTCACACATACTCTCTCTCACACATACTCTCTCCCTCACACATACTCTCTCCCTCACACATACTCTCTCCCTCACACACTCATTCTCTCTCTCACATACTCATTCTCTCTCTCACATACTCATTCTCTCACACACATACTCATTCTCTCACACACATGCTCTCTCTTTCACACACATATTCTCTCTCAAATATTGTTTACCTGCTATGAAGGTTGCACGAGGTCGAGTTTAATGGGAGGGCTATGAGTGCTCATGGCTCTGTGGCCTTCAGTAATCGCCACTAATTAGACCAATGAGAAGTTATCAATCCTATAAATGATTATTATCAAGAAAAATATATATATATATATAATAATACTAATAATAGAATTAACGATAAGTGAAGTATCGTTAAAATGATCTATCATGATAAAGTAAAGCTCAATACGTTGAGTAGAGCAATCAATTTAAAGAAGATAAAAAATGCATAAAATTACACAAAATTGATACAAATTTTATTACATCAAAAGTTCAGATGCAAGGAGTTACACTAATCCTTAATCCATGGTTTGATATATATATATATATATATATATACTTGAAAGCGGATGACGTCATAAATAATGAATGATAAACACTCTGAGTGACATTCATATATCTGTCCTGGATGTTGCCAAACTTAAGTAACTTGATGTCAGAAAGGCAACTGGTCCTGACAACGTTGCAATCATCGTGCTTAAGAAGCTAAAACCGGAACTAACTCCTATTCTAACAAATCTGTTCAATCGTTACTTAAAGGAGAAATGCTTACCATCACCATGAAAACTTTGTCAGTCTGTCCAGTATTTAAAAATACTGGAGATCGGTCTTCTCTGCATCTCAGTACAGACTAATCAGTCTCTTGTGCGTCATGAGTAAGTTGTTTGAATCTGTGATGAATCAAGAAATTGGCAACCACCTCAACAAAAACAATCTATTGAGTGACAAGCAATATAGATTTTGTCCTGCAAGATCAACAGCTGATGTGCTGACTGTATTATCACACAGGATCAGTGAATCGATTGATGGACTACATTTCTAGAGCAATAGCTCTTGACATATCAAAGGCCTTTGAAAGGGTTTGGCACAAAGGTTTACTTCACAAGCTTGCTAGCTATGGAATATCTGGAAATGTCTTCTCAATCATCAAATCCTTTCTCTCTGATAGGTTTATAAAAAGTAGTTGTTAATGGGCAGAAGTCTGAAGCACATAGTATCAACTCTAACCCCCTTCCTGATCTTCATCAATGATCTTCCCAAATCACATTCGAAAATAATTTGGCGACATTATGCAGATGACCCAACCATCTAAGGCAGCACTTCGAAGAGCATTAATGATCAAGATCTTTCTGATTCTCTCTCTTCTGACCTGGGGCACATTGTGCGATGGGCAAAAAGGTGGTTGCTTACTTTTAATATGTCTAAAACCAAGTTTCACTCTTTCACTACCAACGCCTGGATCCTCACTTTGCTCCAATTGAAATGAACCGCTCTCTCGTTGAGGAAGCCTCCTCTTTGATAAGAGTCTAGGACTGACCTTTACTCCAGACTTGAAATGGAAGACTTACATCAAATCTGTTGCTAAGGTTGCTGGAAAAATGTTTGGATCATTCTACCGCTCCAGAAGGTATCTCACGCCTGACGCAATCCTCTAACTGTATAAGAGTCAAATACGTCCTAAGATGGAGTACTACTGTTGCTACATTTGGGAAGGTGCCTTTCCTGCCTTGACAGAGTACAAAACCGACTTTGAAATCTAGTGGGGGGGGGGGGGGGTCTTTCCCCTACAGCCTCTTTCTCACAGAAGAAAGGTTGCTAGTCTTTCTCTTCTCTATTGTTATTTTCATGGTAGGTGCTTGACTGAGCTCCAATTTATATTTACTCCGTTTACAGGTGGGGGAGAATATAGATTGGAACATTCACAGCAAGAACTCGTCTAGCTACAACCACTGTAAATAGTTTTCCTTTCTTCCTCTGTGTACCTAAAACTAAACTTACATGAGCAAAATTTCTTTGCAAGAGCTATCTGTCTGTGGAACACGTTACCACGGGGATGCTTCCAGCTGGCTACAACATGGCCGTTTACAAGTCCAATGTTAACAATTCTTGTTGAGCCATCCTCTTAAATAATCAAATTCTCCCCAGTTTGAACAAGCGTTACCAATCCTCACTGTTGCCTCAGCGTCCATCTGACAAACTCTGTGACCGTTATCCTCGAGTGGCCTTTGGACCTTGAAAAGCAGTGATCCGTTACTATATAAAAAAAATAAAATGGTAACTTGGTCTTTCTTTCTCATCAAATCTTACTTGGAGTTCATGCATTTGATCCATTGCTCTTTCTGCTTCTCGTAAAGGCGGTTCTCTCTATCGCTCCAAACACATTCTCACACCTGAGGCTATTTTGTATCTCTACAAATCTACTATCAAACCATGTATAGAGTACTGTTGTCATATTTGGACTGGTGAATCTCTGTCCCATTTGAGGGTTCTTGATAAGGTGCAGAAACGCATTTGTAATTTGATTGGCCCCACCCTTCTCTGCACCCTCTCTCTCTCACAGACGTGATGTTGCTATAAATGTTTTCTATACATACTATTATAGCATGTGTTCTTCAGATTTGTCTGATCTATTCCCTGCTTCTTTTGTTCCAGCTTGTTTGACTCGTTGGTCTAGTGGTCTCCATCAATTCGCTGTTTTGATACTTCATTGTAATACAGCTTTCTATTCCAGTAACTTATTTTCAATAACTGCAGGCTTGTTTAACTCTCTTCCTGATGACTGTTTTCCTCCTACCTATAGCCTTGGTCTTTTCAAGACTAAGGCCAATAGGCACCTCCTGTCTTTGCGATAATCATTTTTCGTTCTTGTTTCCTTACATCAAGTGGCTTCATGCCTTGTTTGGAGCAATTTCCATTAAAAAAAAAATGTACATATTAGCCTTTTGTTATCTAGTATGCACAGTGGCAAGCATAAAAGTAAGACACAGAATTTTTTTAAAGTATATTGAACCACAAATATATTCAATTGACCTCCACCATATCCCCACTCTAAATTATACCACAAAAAAAGGAATTATCGGATTCTAATGATATTTTATAATGCATAGGTTATTTTATCTGAAAAATTTATGGATTGTTTGAACCCTCATGTTCTTGTGCCCTTCATGAAATACTCAAAACATTGTAAAGTTAGTGAAAAAACAATTCAAAAACAGAAGTGAACACATTGAAAATATCCCCTGAAACCTGGAAATGAAATTGTGTGAAACTCAAATTTATTAGACCATCATTTAATGGAGTCTGTTAGTTGGAAAGAACAATGAGCTAAAAGATATTTCATTTAAATGTTTCCAGTAGTATTTTTTTCTGATTTAAATAAAATGATTGCAGTTAAATAAATAAATTTCTGAACTTTGAAATAGTACAAAGATATGCTTCAAGAATTTAGCGCATTTCTAATATTCAATATGTTTGTGTGTGCAAAATTGAGAAATATCTTTTGTCAAAGTTTCAGGTATTGCACTAAAGTTACTTATCATTTGAGGATCTTCATTTTTTAATCTAACAAAAATGGCTTATAACATTAACAAAGTATAAAAGCTATCATTATTTAATGCCATTTCTTGTGATGAACTGCAGATAGTTCGTTGACTGCTCATTTATAAATATCATCATCATCGGTGTTTAACATCTGTTTTACATGCTGGTAACCAAAATCTTTTCTATAAATTCCTACGACAGAAAATGTGAATTACTGTTGTCTTACATTTAGTAATGGTTTGTTTTTGTTGATATGTGTGTTCAATATATCCAGAATTAGTGGTAGGAAAATTGATAAATTATAAGAGTTTTTTCAAAGAAAAATAACATGGTCCTTTTGTTGGAAAGGCCTTTTAGTGTTAAACACTAGTAGACTAACATTACCAAGTCAAGGAAGTTCGAAATAAATAGGATATTTAGCTGGGCCAAATTAGTAGATTGACACACAATTTATCCAATATAATTCAAAGTTTAGAATAAAAAAAAATTTTAAGTAATGAAAAAAAAAATTAAGTATTAAACAATTTGAGTAAAAATAAGTTATAGAATATAACTATGCTCAGAGAAGCACAGGCATAAATTGCTTTCTTGAACCCACTATAAAGGGAAAAGGACTTTATTTTAGAATGTAAAAATTTGTTTTTTATTTGTGAAAACTAATATTAATGTTAAATCTTAACACAGCGTTACTTTGTTTTCCTTCCTGGAAATTATAATAGATACAATTTGTTTCTGATTCAAATAAAATGATTACAGTTAAATAAATAAATTTCTGAACTTTGAAATTCTCCATTCAGTCAGTTAGTTAAAACTTTGGTGCTTGTACAGATTAGCGTGCATATGAAAAACACTGAAAATCGCAGTTCCAATTAAACTAATCGGAAAACTCTTTGATATACTTATGTATCAAGCAAAAATAGGTTTGTGCACCAAAAATTAGCAAAAACTATCAAGTAGAATTGTAATTATAAAATAAAAATCCGTTATATCGTTTAATCGAGTTTGGCCATTGATTCAAGTGAAAAACAGGAAATTCAGGGAGAGGTAACTCAGTCTGTCATATTAACAAGTAATAAATCAATGGCATTCATCAAAATACGATGAAACTTTTTTTTATTTTTAATTAAATTTCTACTCAATAATTTTTCCTACTTTCTGGTGAGGAAACTGATTTAAATCTGCTGCGTAAGTATATAATACTGTTGTTTTTTTTTTTTGTGGTATTGATAATTTAATTTGCACACTTCTCTGTACAAGCACCAAAACTTCTTTCCATTAGTGCACTCATTTTCTCCGTCTGAATTCGATGCTTCATTTCACCACTGACCATAGTATCAATCATGTAGTATCAATCATGTCGTATCAATCATGTCGTATCAATCATGTCGTATCAATCATGTCGTATCAATCATGTCGTATCAATCATGTCGTATCAATCATGTCGTATCAATCATGTCGTATCAATCATGTCGTATCAATCATGCAGCAGATTGTTCTCGGTCAATCGTTGAACTTTAGAAGATGCAATAAGGGAATAACTATCTTCATACCATTTCAAGATCAATTTTTGTTGGCGGTTCTTGAAGTGCTGTTGAAGGTTTTCTGGAAGATCTATGAAGGAACATACTTTATCTGGATACCATATTCTTCCGCACAAACCCCAAACTACATCACCTGGGTTCATCATATCTTCATCTTCACTATCAAAAGATTCAGCATCAGTTTGAGTTTCATCTTCAATACGTCCTTTCAACAAATTGTCATCATCATCTCCCAGGACAACATCAAACAAGGTAACACTGCGATTGGTCTCCTTACAATCCTCACACACAACACTTACAGCACATTTTTTGCAGGTCCATTGCCTGACAATGACTTCATCACCTTTCACAACCAGACGATGGGTCTTCATGATATCTTCAATGGGATATAAATCTCGACTCTTAATTCTTTCAGTTGCTTCAAACTCTTCCGCTACAAAAAAAATCAAATTTCTCAGTTACTGTTCAAAGTTCTGATTTAACTACAGCACGAGTTCCGTGTACACTACGTTCATGCTTGTGTATGCCTCTCTAATGAATGCATATTTTACGATGGATCCAATTGTGTCAATGATATTTTTGCCTTCATTGGCTTCAAAAAAATCAAACGATGCTTGTTTGAGGTTGAACTGTTCACAAGCCTTCATTAGATCTATAATAAGAAAACTTGAAGAGGAAAACTGATAAAACATAACATCTAATTTGCTAGTTACTAATTACCAACCCGAAAAAACAATCCAATTTACCCATGGATAAACGACAATGTAATTCTGAACATAATCAACTGTCATTATATTGTAATGCTATCATAATAATAGAATGTTTAGCACTGCAATGTCTTCATTCAATAGAACGTTTCTAGCACTGCTAAATCTTCTGGCAAATGGCCTTACTCTTACAAAATGCAGTATTTTTTATGAAACAATTATAAATTTACAGGATTGGTTCAATTAAATCACACTAAACTGTGGATTTTATTGAACAGCATCTTCAATGGAAATGGCCTATTAAAATCATGTTATTTGCCCTTTTTCATTCTTCCAGAGATTTGAATAACAATTTGTCCAAAAATGGGAATTTGGGCTGCATTTTTACCGCTCTAACTTTTGGCATTTTTCACTGTTTCAGTGTAATTATTTTGATTCCATTCCTACATAAAAATAAATTGATCATTGCTTCTGTGGTGTTACTTGATGCTATGGAAAGGGTTTTACGGCTTTATATAATCTCTTAAGTTGAATATTGAGCTCTTAAAATTGCTTCACTCTTCAATTTTTACCCTCAAAACGCTAATTTTACCTTAATTTTCCAGCTTCCGCGACTAATTTCAGTATTTCACCTTCAAAATAACCATAGATAGCCATACATTTTCTGAAAGTATAACTTATTAGCATTCAGTTTATCATTATTACAAAGCTTCAGGATTAAGTAATGGCTGTAAATAATTTTTACACACTTCTGTCAGTTGTATCTTGAATACTGTCCTATGGACATAAAAACTGACTGACTAGGGTGCCTATTATCTGGAGTGGACATAACTTCTCTGGGATCTCAAGTGGTCTGCTTTCTCAGCATGAACTCTTGTTTTATAAAGCTATTATTTTTTTCAAAGAGGGTAATCAATTTCTTGGATGCTCTCCTCTCTTACCAAATATTTTTCATATTGCATGCATGCCGTTTGTAGCATGCATTTATGCACCCCACATACTCTTAATCCCCTCTCGCTTTCTTTTCTTCCCTCTCTCTCCCTCCCTCACTTTGCCTCCTTTCTCTCTCTATCTTCCCCCTCAGTCTTTTTCCTCCCCTTATTCTTTTTCCTCCCCTTATTCTTTTTCCTCCCCACTCTCTTTCTTTACCCCCTCTTTTTCTTTACCCTCTTTGTCCGGGTTGCCTCTCCTCTTTGGGGAGGAGTAAGTTTATTGCTTACTGTCTGAGGCACCCCTACCGGGGAATGCCGACGGGGCTGCCCAGGCAATTTTTAAACAGCCAGAATGCTCAAATTCTCGAGCACTGGTTCTTCCCCACTTTCCCGACCTTGTGTCACATCTTACCTTGTGGGAGGAAGATAAATAGAACCCTCTCTTTTTCACTCATTTTTGCTCTTTCTTTCCCCCTCTCTCTCCCCCCTCCCTCTCTTTTCCCCCTCTATTCCTTTCTTTCACTCTCTCTATTCTTTTCCCTCTATTTTTTTCTCTTTCTTTCCCCTCCCCTTCCTCTCTTTCTACCTCTCTCTTTCTTTCCCCCTCTCTCTTTCTTCCCCCCTCTTTCTTTCTTCCCCCCTCTCTCTTTCTCCCCCTCTCTCTCTTTCTCCCCCTCTCTCTCTTTCTCCCCCTCTCTCTTTCTTCCCTATCTCTCCCCCCTCTCTCTCCCTTTCTTCCCTTTTCTCCCCCTTTCTTTCCCTATCTTTTTTCCCTAACCTGTCTCTCTTTTCCTCTCACCTTTCTCTTTCTTTACACTCTCATTCTCTTTCTTTACACTCTCTTTCTCTTTCCCTCCCCCCATATCTCTCTTTCTTTACTTCCTCTGCACTCTCTCTTTCCTTTCCCCATCTTGCTCTCTCTTTCATTCCCCATCTTTCTTTCGTACTCCTCCCTCCTCTCTTTTACATCTCCCCTCCTCTCTTTTACATCCTCCCCTCTCTTTCTCTCTCTTTCTTTCTCTCTCTCTCGCTTATTTTACTATTCTTCTGTGATGGCAAAAATTGCTTTTTGTATAAAATTGGCACCACATCATTTTTTTTCCTTTCTGCAGTCTAAATTGATCTCTGTATATATACAGTGGGATTTAAGTTAAATCTTCTAAGAACAGCATGCTCCCATCCTTTAGGCATTACTTGTCAGATCAAAATGCTGGTAATTTAGTAGGAGTGGATCACTTTGGTTATGTTCTATTCAGCTATAGATGTGACTCTTTAAGTGATCTTCATTATTAATATTTGGTTCTCATGTTAATTTGAAGCGGCATTTGTTTTGAAATTTGGTGTAGGAGTAATTGGTTTATTTGTTCCATTATTGGTTTCAGTTTTTTTTTGTTTTTTTTGCTTTTTGTTTCTAAATGCTTTTTGTAATAAAATGTGCTTTTCAGTCTGTTTGGAAAATATAGCCATTTGCTTGGCCTCAACTGTAACAGTTTTTGCAATGCTTAAAATATTTGTTTTCTTGTTTTCTTGGTCTGTTTTGTCTTTTGAGATCTCGTATAGAACTCAACAATTTTTCTGGCTTTCTGAGGGGATAAATTTCTTTTCTGACGGGATAAATTTCTTTTCTGAGGGGATAAATTTCTTTCTTCCTCTGTACATACCACAACACAGGGTGGTTTCAGTGGTAATTTGCATATTTCGTATTTTTGGGGTATTCGTCTTTAATTTGGAGTGGATCCTTTTATCCACACTTTCCACGCATTTCTTGTCCTCTGCATATGACCTTGTTGTGCCCAAATTCTTGGCATTTTAAGAATCGCAATGGAATCCGCATGTAAAGTTCAACTTTTTCTATTTCTTTAGACATTATTATGAGCATATTAAATGTGAGTTTATTTATAGGAGTTTCTTAGCAAAGTCTCAGCAATGCTGGTTGTTGTGTGCTCAGTGACGCCCTGTGTATTTTTTTCTTACACTGGAAAATGTAAAATAAGGAATTAAGCTGAAATGCAGGAAAAACAAAAAATTGAAAGTTTAGTATTATTATACATGTGAGAATTATATGGTGTTTACGTATAACAGGTAACATAGATAGGTTCGAATGTAAGTAGAGATAAAGCTGTGTCTACTATTGTCGTTCAAAAAGTGCTTAGCCTCACCCAGAAAGAAGGGCCAAAGCTGAACATTTTTTTGTTGTGGCAACACTACCACTTTTTATAAAACTAGAAAAACAAATGAAGATTTCTGTTTTAATTTCTGTGCATGTGAAGTGAGTGTGTTCAACAACTATAAAATGGTCAAAACAGAGGCCTGTGCAGTCATAGAGTATCTGTAAATGAATGAGGTGACATTGAAGGAAATCCATGAGGATTGGCTAATTCAAATCGGGCACGTTCAAGATATTTCAAAGACCTTAGCTCTTGATGAACAAGTTTATGCCATTCACTGTGGGTTATTTTATGACAGACATTTTACTATCCAGTAGATGTCCATGTGGTTCATCCACACTGTTTTAACGGAGATCTTGGGGATGAGCAAACTGTCTGCAAGATGTGTCCCAACAATGTTGATGCCAAAGTAGAAAAGAATCGACACTTCTGACTCGCTTCCAGATTAGTAACTCAAGATAAAATCTCTTATGCACTCGTCCATTTTTGTCATCCATTTTTGTTGTCCATTTTTGTTGTCCATTTCTGGCTTAGTCAATTCAATTTCAGATGGTTTCTGTTTGGTTTTTTCTTTCTCCACCATAAGTTTCCATCCTGAGTTTTGGATTTCATTTACCAAGTCATGTTGCTCAGTAGTTTAAGAGATTTGCTAATATTGCTTCCAAGACTTAAGACTACACTACTATTTTACCCATATCTGCAGGAAGAAGAAGAAATAACTTAATATTTTTCTCAGATGAAAGCAAATATAATAACCACAAGGATTTTAACTTTGTTTGCCATTTCAACGGTCCGTGTCAATAAATATTATCATGCCACCAATTTTCTGTTGCTGTTTGCTTACTCTAACCCTGACCTGGGAAATCACCCTAGCCACTTCATGAAATCGGCCTCAGATCAGCATCTCTTGATGTGTCCCTATTTACTTGCCTCCCTACGAGGGCAGAGTTAGACACAAGGTAGATTTATAATGTGAAAATTCAGCTCCCAAAAAGGGGGACTCTGATTCGGACAAAAAAATTAAATTGCCTAAATTTCTCCTCCTGACAAAGGACAGAAAAGATGAAATGTATCAGAACAGATACTACACTTTGCTCCTAACAAAACGACTTCATGATGTGTCATTTGATTTTGAAACAATATGTGAAGGCAATCTGTATGGACAGTGAGATGAGTTGGTAGTTAAACAGTTGAGAAGGAATCTAGCAGATGGACATGATGGGCAACACACGTCTCCACATCTGGAGTTGGGGTATATTACCATTTTTTTGTCATATCAGCAGACAAAACAGAACAAAACAGAACCAGCCATAATATTCTCTTTCTCCTTTTGTAAAATGTAATGTTCTATGTGTAAAGACGTATACATTTTAATAAAATATGTTTTATTTTTATTTCTCACTATGCATTTTTCCCCAACGAAAAATAAGATCTCTAAGCATAATAATATTAATAATAATAATATTAATAATAATAATATTAATAATAATAATATTAATAATAATAATAATAATAATAATATTATTAATAATAATATTATTAATAATAATATTATTAATAATAATAATAATATTAATAATAATAATATTAATAATACATAATGAATTATGCCTGCACCTTTTTTTTGAAAAAAAAAATGTATTTTACTCATTTAAAAGCGGTAATTCTGTTCGTTTTTTAAGGAAGGGTTGATGGGGGGGGGGGGGGGGGCACACCATTGTTTGGCTGTGATAAAAGAATCAGCTGACAAGCATCTCAGCTTAAAATATAAAATACATTTATTACTTTGGGCATTACTGAATCATACTTTTATCGATGAGCTTTGAAATATTCAAAATACATATTCTTAAATACATAACTCGAATTCATTTTGGTTTAATATCCTCAAGGTTTAATTATAAAAACAACAATATTCAATTCTTCACTCCACTCCTATCCCCACCCCCCAATCACTACAGAATTTCAGTTCTTCTGATTAAAATTTATATATAAATATTTTTCCCCCATAAATGAACTTTAAACTGAAAGTAATGAATATATTCAATCTACATACAAACATAAAGCTTCAGCGCATATAGATAAGACACATGTTGACATATTGGATGGTTTCTGTGGCGACGAAAGTCTGCTGCCACTGCGACTGCCAGCATGGCCAAGCCAAAGAATCAATAGGCGAGAAGAGGCAGTAACGACAAATCCAGCTGCAGTCATTTTCTCTCTTACCAACACCAATCGTACAATTCTACCATTTTGTCTGATTGCCATGACGACCACCATTTCCCACTTCTTCATCGATGCTATGCATGCAAGATGGCTGAATGTTTTTGTTTAGACGAATCTTCATTATTTTTTTTCAAGGCCAGCCTCAATTACAGATGAAGAAGCATGATTAGGTGCCATTTAATCGGCAGACTTAAAGCATTTTTAATCAAGTTGTGTTGAACATAAAATAAGATTAAGATCAGAGATTGAGCTTCAATTGTTATTATAAAACAAGATATTAGACATTTGTTCAAATGAATATTAAAACTGCAAAGTGAATTCTGTTTTAATTTTTAATTTTGGATAAATATTGTAGCTTTTAAATATCCACAAGAATCTTGTGTTCTTGTTCTTGTTAAAGCTAGAACTTTAACATAGAAAAGAGACTCTTGCAAATATCCGCCCTATTTGTGTTTTTACAGACAACTCCTCTAAAATAAGAAAAAATACCCAATTTTAAAAAGCAGATGAATCTCAAATCGAACAAGGGTCTGTTTTGAAGGTTCTCTTATTGTTTTCTCTTTAGATCTATAAGTTAGACTATTCTTGAACATGTCAGTGCAATTGGTTTCTCCAGATTTTACTAGCATTTGAAGAAATAGGCAATTTCAACATTTTTTAACTTTCTTGATTTTGGAGGACCTAAAGTTCAGAGTGGCTTCTAATTTCTCAGAGTCATGCCACAAGGAGCTCTTCATCAAACTCAATAGGATATCTTGATCCATCTTCATCTTCAAATCTTCAAGGGTGACATTTCCATTTCTGAACTTTCATCTTCAAATCTTCATGGGTGACATTTCCATTTCTGAACTTTCATCTTCAAATCTTCAAGGGTGACATTTCCATTTCTGAATTTTCTAAACAGTTTTCTGCACATTTTGTCATTCAGCCATTCATCTCCATAAGCTAAATGATTATTTTGAGTCACTTCGGCTGTAGATTTACTATTTTTAATCTCATAAAGCATTATCTTCCTCAAATTTTACTTCGATGCAATCCGATTTTCAGGCTTTTCAACAGTGAAATTTCTATAAATTTTTCCTGCAAAAGAAAATTTAATAAGATTAAATGAGTCTAAATACAATCATTATGTGCGTACATGTTTCGGCTACAACCAATGTAAGACTTAGCCTCATCAGGCCACATCTGACAGTGAAGACGTTGATGAAGGTGTATAAATAAAAATTAATACTAAAATGCAGTAAGTTTAAATAAAATCCTTACATGCACTGGGTCGTTACCACACAACCTTGTAGGTCAAGACCTTCATAAAGAGAACATTTTAAATAAAATCCTTACATGCACTGGGTCGTTACCACACAACCTTGTAGGTCAAGACCTTCATAAAGAGAACATTTTAAATAAAATCCTTACATGCACTGGGTCGTTACCACACAACCTTGTAGGTCAAAACCTTCATAAAGAGAACATTTTAAATAAAATCCTTACATGCACTGGGTCGTTACCACACAACCTTGTAGGTCAAGACCTTCATAAAGAGAACATTTTAAATAAAATCCTTACATGCACTGGGTCGTTACCACACAACCTTGTAGGTCAAGACCTTCATAAAGAGAACATTTTAAATAAAATCCTTACATGCACTGGGTCGGAAATTTGTTCAGATGTTAAGATTTATCTTGAAAATATTTTTATGAATCCCAAATTAGTCATACTAGTAAATATAAAATGCTCCTTCCAGCCACATATTTTTGCTAGCCTGAAAAGATGGTATCATGATGAATGAACATATACTACACTCAGAGCTTTATGTGCTCCACTACTTTTGGAGCTGCTCTCACTCCTGCTCCAATGCCCAAAATTGGAGATGGCTCCTCTCACACTCCCCATTTTCAAAAAGGAGCCGCTCCAGCTCAAACTCCTATAAAAAAGGAGCGGTTCTTTTTCAGCGCTCCATAATGAAAATGTACCTTCTTTCATAAACGTTCTATTCTGTCAATGAATGGTCGAAGGATATGGGTGGGCGTCAAAGGATACTGTCAATATGGGTGGGGATGTCACTTTAAGTGTAGACCGTAAGATAATATTTGACAAAATCTCGCTAATATTTTGAGATGTGCTAAGGGTTATAGGAGAACATGTCCGACGAAACATATGATTATATGTAAATTTTCGTTTCCTGAAGTATAAAATAGAAATAGAAAAATCCCTGAAGTATTTTAAAACAATTTTAATTTTCATTACATTAACAACCTATTTCAGGGGAGGAAAATTTGACCTGATATTTTTTCTATTTATTTTGGAAAATAATTTAGATTTGTTTTAAGTTATACTTATAAACATTATTAGTGATTATTTTCTTTTTAAAGAAAACATTTCTCTGGGAGAGGAGAGACAGCCAGGGCAACTTTAATCGTGTTGTTTAATATTTGTTTGTTTTACGAACATAACTATTGTATAATGTATATTATTATTTACCAGAGAAATGCGCAAGTACTTTCAAACAAATCGATTTATCCTTTTTTTTTTAATAGTACAATTTGAGGTGAAATAAAAACAATGAAGTTTATGTTTTAAAGTATGAATAAAAGAATATTTTTCATAGTTTGGCCCAAAAATATCAATAAATTGTCAATAAACAATTCAGAGATCAATTTAATGTCTTAAAATTTCATACAAAATATCTGGCCTAGACCTTGGAAGTTGAAAAAATATCGGGTCAAATTTTCCTCCCCCGAAAAATTAAATGGAGCAAGTTTTCCTAGGTCGGGCAAAAACATTTATTAAAATAAAAAAATCTGAATAAAAAAGGTGTACACATCTATATTTGAAATCTCTATCAAAAACAAACTGTTTACAATTTTAATATTCGATAATAGATTTTTTAAGATAAGAAAGATATCTAATCTACTTTTGGTTCTAAAAAAACAACAAATTAGTAAGAAAGTCTAATTATTTGCTTTTTAAAATTTAAATTTAAGACATTTTCTTTAATTTAATTAAGTTTAAACATCGGTTTAATTGTAGAATAGGGACTGCTGTTTTTTTGTTTTTTTCGCTCATTTTGCTTGGTATTCGCCCAAATTTAAGATGAAACTGATCGTTGGTCTTAATTGTATTTTTGGTCCTGAAATAAAATTCTTATTTACTTTTTAAAGTGTTGAGAATCTAACTTTAATTCCAGGTTTTAATCGCTGGCAGCCATGTTGGGTTTTTTTTTCCTTTGACTAAAGATATTTTTTCCTTGGATTAAAGATATTTTTTACTGCTTTAACAGAAAACAAACTTTGAATATTCTATTTACAAAAGCAAGTTTTAACGAAATTAAAAGCAAACATGAAAAGGTTAAAACATACTAGTCGTGAATTTAAGAATAACAAAATGTCGCCAAAAAGACGATGGGTAAAAATGTGGCATAAAAGTTTGATTTGATATATGCTAAAAAAATAAATAAGAATTTTTTGTCAGGACAAAATGTACTATTTCACCCCAAAAGTCGATTTTGGGTGAATATTGAGCAAAATGGGCGAGAAAATCCAACGGGCCCCTATAGTACAATTGAACCTAAAAAAATTTTATTTAAAAACAGATAAAAAGAAACATTGGCTTCTTTATTCAATCAGCAATAAACATCCTTGTCATAAATACAAAAAAATTCAAATCTTTAAGAAAATAACTTCAAAGACATCTATAGATTCACTGGCTTATTTGAAGACATATGTTGCTAAATTGTCTCCTGCCTTAAGAAAACTGTCACATCAAAAACGTAACATGTAGATCAGGGGCGGGCAACCTCCGGCCCGCGAAGGCTTAGCGTCCGGCCCGCCACCCTGCTAGGCTTTATTATTGCAATCCGGCTCGCGGACCTCCCAGTAAAACTTGTATCATTTTGAAAATGAAGTACACAAAGTCTCACCTTCGCTCCCACCTCTTGCACCGCCACCTTAATGACATTCTTCTGTTGTCTACCTCAACCATCGAGCCAGACATGGAAATACTTTTTCATGGCAAACAGCACCAGCAGTCTCATTGATTTGTAGAGTGTTCAATGCAATTTTTGTACAATTTATTCATGTAAACAAAATATAGTAATTCTGAAATTTCGTTCTTCACTCCGGCCCGCGATCTCCTTCCAAAAGTCTCATCTGGCCCTCACTCTGATGCCAGCCCCTAATGTAGATATAAAAATCAACTTGCATCTATAAAAAAACCTGAGAAGTTCAAATGTTCTGTTTTCATGTTTCTCTCTCTTCCTCTCCCCTTCCTCTCTCCTCCTTTCTTTCTCTCTCTCTCTTTCTCTCTCTCTTTCTCTCTCTCTCAAATCAAATAATTTTGGAGCCAGGAGCTCGGGGCGATAAAACCAGACTCTTTAGTCCCAAATGGAGTTGCTCATGCTCCACTCCCGCTGAATATAAAATGAGCCCTCTTCTCCTTCGCTCCAGCAAAAAGGAGCATGCTCCTGGAGTGCGCTCTTTTTTTGGAGGGCTCCGTAAAGCTGTGCAACCTTGTAGGTCAAGACCATCATAAAGAGAACAGTTTAAATAAAATCCTTACATTTTACCTGTTTTTATAAATAATAAAAAAACAAATGAAGAAATCTAAATTAATTTATAACAGTACAAACTACATCAGAAAATGTAAATTCTTGATTTCCCTCAATTAACCTATCCATGTAAAGGAAATTGTTCGGCATTTTCTTACTTTAGGCAAAATAACATATTCTATCTGAGTCATGATTGTAAAATGGGATCAAGACTACAATAAGGACCCCAGTTCATTAACACAAGACGTGGGACATGTTCTGGAAGCCACCGGCGTCTTCTGGTTGACCTCGCAATACACATGGTCGCTATTTACAAAACACTTGTAAATAAACCTTTTATTTATTTTAATAAAAGCAGTATATTTCGGAATTTTTTTTCTTCTTTTAACATGTTAATATTTATTTTAAGGCAGAGGGTCCATACATAAAACAAATAAAATATTAACATGTTTTCTTTTAAAACATGTTTTTGTGTCACTATTTACTTGCCTCCCCACGAGGGCAGAAATGGGGGGGGGGGGGATGAAATATTTATCGCCATACTTAAGTAATCTTCTGTTTTGTAGGGAAAAATCAAGCTTCCCAAAAAGGGGCACTCTGGATCTTACCTCAGTTTAGAAGGAGTTTTCCATACTACACTTTGCTCCTAGCCCGAGGAGGCAAAACGGAAGATTACGCAAGTTATTTTAATAAATAAACGAAATATATACGCTTTTTAAAAATATCGGCTGACTTGTAATCTTTCGTTTTGCCTCCCCACGAGAGCGAAGTTAGACTTCAAAAATCAGTTTCTAAATGGAAGCAATTTAAAGTTTATGAAGTTTTAGTCCTTTTTTTTCTGTAAGCAACAAATGAAATAAGATTTAACAAATACATAATTTTATTTACAACTCTTTGTATAACTTATTTCTTATTAAAAAACAAAACTTTGTTATTTACTCGCCTCCCTACAAAGGCAAAGGTAGACACAAGGTATGTTAAAATTACCTCGGAATGAAAATATTACCTCATAAAATATTATCAATTTGACTAAAATCTTATACAATATTTATGGTGTTTGTCTGTTCAAGAATGCAAGTAAAAACAAAGTCCTATTCCAAGATCAAACAACTTTTCTGAAAAAGAATTTTACGAGGAATTCAATGCTGGAATTTATTTTGTATTATTTTTTTTGCATTTGTGCCTAACATCCATAAACAGCAAAGATGACGTTTTACTTTATTTTATTTACATCTTGAAAATTATAGAAAATAAAAAATATAAGAATAAACAGTAATATGGGATACAGAGCTGAGTGCATGAGTACACAGGGGTTCTTATTCATTCCCAGGCAGTACCAGGTCGAGACATAGTATTTAATGAAGCCTGCAATTATGAGATGCTGATATGCTAGGATCAACAATTTCTAACACAAATAATTTTTCAATTCATTTCTCCTTTTATTTTCTAATTATATAGTGGCCTATGTTTGCAAAATGTTTGTGAAAATGTTTGCTTCAGCTCCGTAACGTTTATAACTTAAATACATATAAAATATAATAAATATTTAATTCATGACCATAGAAAAGTCTAACTTATTAAAGTGATTTTAAAACTTAGTTAACATCGGTCAACTTGAACTTGTTTTCAGTCATGCTGTTCCAAATTTGGTCATGTACTGAAGGGGAGGGGGAGAGGGGAGACATAATAATATTTTTTTGTCTACAATGGGCTCACTTAATTTTTTAAATGTATATTTTAAAACAAAGAAACAGCATTTTTGTTTCTGGACTGTTTAAATTTCTTTTGAGAGGGTTAAAATCATTGGGGGATGGGGAGGAAGATATGGTGGAGGGAATTGTTAGTCTGGAGGCAAGCTGGCAATCTATCTTTGTTAATCTGTATTTCACCTTTCAGAGGATATCCGGTTTCTGGACGCTTATCATTACTGGCTTTGGCTTACAGATAATTAATATCCGACATTAGCTATGAATGTCTGTTTCTCCCCAAATGCATCATTGGATAGGCTCGTTCAGTTGGTGATGGGGAAGGAGTACTGAAACCATTGCAAAGTGCTGATAACTCCACTTTAAACTGACAACAGGTCAACATCTTACAATTTGAAGATATGAGTAAATTGTCTGCTTATTGATAATCTATTCTATAAATGAAACTTTGGTTGGATAAATATTAATCATGTAAAGATATCTAACATCTCTTGCTGTTATGATTAACATGGCCGATAAAAAAATAATCTCATCTGAAAGTGTAGAATTTGTTTCAAAGAAATCTATATTATTTTCTTCCCTTGTTATCGGTAGTATGGTTAATGAGAACTTTCCATCACCAACAGCATCGGCTACTTGATGACACTTCCGGTTTTGAAATCGGAAATTTATCAGAAAACAGTTACCATTATGTTTTAGATCGGCGGGGGGAGGGGGGCAATTAATAATTTGTTTTCATTATTTTTTAAAAATTATTAACACATAAAAAAAATCAAGCTGGTTTTTATCATTGGAAATTTTCTTTTTATTACAAATAATTAAATCAAACTTTTAGTTGGGGTTCTACTTTTTTAGGCGATTATGTGTGGTTTTACGACCTTTCCACTCGGAATCAGGGTTAGGAGTAAAAGAAATTTGGTCATCTCTCTGAACGAAATGTTTACAAACTAGTGAAATATAAAATTTCTCCCCAAATCTAAGCCGTATAAAATTATGAGTGACTGTGTTTTAATAAACACTGCTTGTCAATTTCCACTTTTAAAACTTTTTTTCTCAATTTCCGGAAATCAAATTAAAACTAAATGTGGCCCATAAAAGAAAAAAACTGAAAGAAATGTCATACATATAAAAGCAATGGAAGGAAACCAAAATTCCTTGGCATCAGAATTGACTTTTTCTGAAAACAAAAATGAGACATGTCTAAAAGAAGTCCTCATCAAGCCAAATCAACAGTATCTTTATCTTTAAAGTATTGCATTCATCGCTTAAAAAATACTGGAAATCTTCCATTGACACTGACTTTAGTTGTTTTTGTTTTTGACATTACTTGTTTGATATTCTAAACAGTTTCTAAAATGGTAACCTCAGAGGTAGAGATGGGCGGTTTTACCGAAAAACCGCGGTTTTTCGGTTTCGTCTCCATACCGAATACCGTATCGGTTTTTTTTTTTTAAACCGTAACCGTTCGGTATTGTGTTTTTAATACAGTAAGCCACCATATACAAGGAAACACGGTTGAAAAGATTTTCCGATTTGAATAAAATTGAATATTACCAAAAAATGTTATATTAGTAAGAGGACAGATTGAACAAATATATTACTGCAATTACTGCTATAAACACGAGGCGATTTTTGTTTATTTTCATTCTAGAACGAATTTTAAACATTTTAAAATATGAATATAGAAAATGTTGTTACATTTTTCGTACCCAACTAGTAAATAAATTAATCTTTCATCTTTTTTTATGCATTAAAATTATAATTGTACGTTGTTTTGTCTTTCGGTAATAGTAATTTTAAATTATCTTATCCTAAAAAATATTGTCCTTTTTTTGAGCGAAAGTCAACAATGGCTACTAGTATTGCTGATATAACAATCAATCAGCAGCAGCGTCTTGTAAAGCGTTGTAAAATTCGTTTATAAACTTCTTTAAAAGTAATATAAAAATACTTTTTGTGCTTAAAAAAGTTAATCCTATTTGGTTCTTTTATAAAAAATACTGGTTTTCACTCAACTTTCGAACTTCTAGTAGTAATGAATTTCTAGTCGCCAATTAAAAAAAAAAAATTAAGATTCTACTTTTTTAGGCGATTACGTCTTAAAGTCTTGGCGAAAAAAAGAAAAAACAAAACAAAAAATAGTTTAGAATTTAGAGTGGGGGATCAGTTTCGCATATAAATTTAATGTAAAATGATCTCCGATTTCCCGGCCATTCTTGCCTTTTAGTGAAATTTATAAAATAAATAATTACTCTACCATTAACTCTAGGTACGACTAACAAGCCCACCTCCTAAAAATGCCATCTTGAACGTATCGTACCATTAACCTTAAATATGAGTGGCAAGCCACTCCTAAAAAAACTCCCTTAACCCTAACACTAAGTCCGAATGGCAACCTCCATCCAAAACAAAACCCCTTCCTTAACCTTATCACTAACCCCAAGTCCGAGTAGGAAGCCCTAATCCTACAAAAAAGCCCATTAAAACCACACATAATCGTCTAAAAAAAAAAAAAAAAAGCAGTCGCCCATAAAAAAAACGCACAGGATTTATTTGCCATAGAAAAAAATTGATTAATGCCCTAAAACGCTAGAATGGCCCGGAAATGGTGAATTATTCTGCATTAAATATATGTGAAACTAATCCCCCACTCAAAATTCTAAATGAATTGTTTTTTTTTCTTTCTGCTAAGTTTTCAGGGTGTTCACACTTAATTGCCCCTAGCCCTACCACTAACCTGAAGTTCAAGTGGTAAGCCCCCCTCCTCCCACAAAAACCCTCATAATCGTCTAAAAAGAAAGAAAAAAAAACAAGAAAAACGCACAGGATTTATCTCCCATAGAAAAAATAATTAACTGTCCTAAAACGCTAGAATGGCCTTGAAATGGGGGATTATTTTATGTGAAACTGATCCCCACTTTAAATTCTAAACTAATTGTTTTTGTTTCTTTCTTTCTGCCAAGTTTTTCAGGGTGTTAACATGTAATTGCCTAAATAAAAAAAGTAGAATCTCATATTTTGGGGAGGTAAGGGGGTGAGTTAGCAGAAGGTGTAAATCTACAATAATGCTAAAGAAATCTTGCAATATATTCATTTTTAAACAGTCCTAGTATTAGATTTTAGTTTCTTGTACATAAAATGTATTACAATTCAACTTTGAGTTTTCTAACTTCTTTCTTTTAATGGATTCATGGTATTTTTAAGGTATTGCAGCATATTTATGTGCACTTAGTGCAGATTACTTGGAAACCATTAATTTCTGGAGATTTTCAGTGGCATATTCTGATTCCTTGTACAAAAACACACTTATATGGTAAATTTCATTGCTTAATCTTGTGTTTTAACAAAGATACAACACTTTTACTGAAAAATTAGTGTAAAAAATCTGACGAAACGCATATGGTCTTAAAGAGGGGAAAATATCCAATCGTGCGAGGCACAAAAATAGTCATAACTTCCTTATTTTTAGTCAGATTTAAAAAATTTAAAAAGATTATTTCTTAGATCATCAAGCTCTTTCTATATATGCCATTATTGAGATATTTTAAGCAATTTAAATTTTTTCATGTGTATTGCTACTTGTAGGAAGAAATCTTTGTTTACAGTTTGTTTATCATTAACATTTTGAATTTTCAAATGAAAAAAAGAGAAATACGACAGACAACATGACATCGTATTTTTAGCATAAACTATTTTCAAATGAAAAAGAAAAAAATCAAACGCGTTCCGTATGATGTCGAAAATCTATTTGATTCAACTCAAAATTGTAAAATAATTATTTGTTTGTTTCAGAGTTATCTAAAAAAATAAGTTATTAAAATGAAATTTTAAAAAAATACTTGTAAAAGTAAATAAACGAAAAGTAGTGAGTAAGTATAAACATTTAAAAAGAAAAAAAGTAGTTGCCAATGCTAGTGTCACTTTATTCGGATTTTTAAAATTATTTTAAACATTAGGCATTTCATTGTTTACTTTTGAAAAGCCACTTCATACATAAATTGTAATTTCTAGAGAACTATCTCTCAACTATACCGTTTTATCTCCCAAAAATGGGTCATTCAAAAAGTAGACTATGCAACGATTTATATTTTACTAAATTGTTAATATGGTATTTATTTAGAGTTGACAATTTATTCGAAAGTTTAATTATTAAACTTTAATCCAAGTCATGAATTCTATGACTAAAATTACCGTAAAGCTTAAAAAATGACTTTAGGTGAATTAATAATCTCTACTTTTTTTTAACCATCCTTCCTTTTCCCTTGGCACGGTTTTCGGGTGTACTACTAGTCTTTTACGCATGTCTATAAAGTTTTATTACCCTGTCTTAAAAACAAATATTAACCCCAACACGCACCAGTTGACAGAACTTCGAGCACACAAAATGACAGACATCCCAACAGTCAACACCGGCAATTCGAGAAGTATATGGTGTGTTTATTTTACGCGACAAGACACAACGTCTTGCAAACATTTTCACCTATTAAAAAATTAAAATTTTTATCTGTCAAATAATTTTGACAATATTTCATTTTCATCATCATTTTTGCTTAATTTTATTTGTAAAATTATTTTGTTTGTTTAAATAAATTTTCGTTTTTTAATTTCTTGCATTTCTGAGTTATATTTTAGCTTCTGATGGGTTAAAGAATTAGATAGAATGTATATTCAAACTCAGTTTTATTCTTCAGAAATCTTTCATGAATCTTTGGTCACTGTTGTAACGAGTTAACTGTTAAAAAGGTATCAGAACTTTGATTACAACAGTCAACACCTTAAAACTTATATGATTAATATCATGGAGAATGATTCAGTCACAAAATTATCGAAACAGTGGCATAATTCAACTAAACGTTGAATAATAACTAATCATCACACAAGAGAATGAATAGCTTCCATAGTAAAAATTTTTTTTTCAAAAAACCGAAAAACCGAACCGTAAACCGAGGTTTTAAGGGAAAAAAACCGAAACCGATACCGAAACCAAAATTTCAAAACCGCCCAACTCTACTCAGAGGTTTTTTTTATTATTTGTGGAAAATAGTCATAAGTACACAGATTAGAGAAAAAAGACATGTCTTAGTGATCAAAACTTGTATGTCTAGAAAGTTCTATCTAATATAATTGTAATTCATTTAATCACTTTTTTTATAAATTGCCATTAATTATCAGATTAATATGTACATTTTTTTCTAATCAAATCTTTATTTAGTGGACATTTTTAGGAGAGAAAAATTCAATTCGGTTTTGTTTTTTGTATTTCTACAAGAGAGAAAATGAAATAATGGATAACAAATCCATTATTTCATTTTCTCCATTTAATCAAATCAATAAAGTTTTACATTTTTCGGATTTTAAATCCTGCTGTATGCGCTTACGCATCTCATGTTTTGCATATTTGCCTATGAATTGACATCTGAATCTTTCATAACGGATAACAAAACAATTGACCCTTCTTTTGTTTAAATCAATAATAACTCAATTTCAAATCTATTTTGAATTATATTTAAACATTTATTGTTAAAAGCAGCTTCTCATTTTTTTAATGTGATTTTTTTGTTTTCCAATAACCTGCTTCTTGACAGGGTCTGAATTATACAAGAACTGTCCAAAGTTCATATTAGTGATGATCTAGTATACTTTTGGGCCTACTTTGATTATTTTAAAACTAATTCAATTTATAAAATATCATACAGAAAGAAAGTATTTGAGTCTATGTAACAATCCTTTACCACAGTTAGCATAGCCATTATGCATAACACAAGCAATCTACATCATTTACTTATGTGTTTGTGTGTGTGAGGGGGAAGTCTCTGCTCATTAGTCTAACCATGCAAAATCTTTTCTTTATTTTCATTGACCTTTAGACTTTGGCCATTAGTCTGTCAACATTCTGTTGCATTCAATTTTCTACTCAATCTGAGATTGATTCGCTTAAATTGTCTTAATTACCAGAGTTAAGTTGAACCAATTTACTTCTTATGCATGACTGCTAACAAGTGTCATTATCCAGATTAAAAACAAAATGTGCTTATTTAACTTATTTAATTTATTTAACTTATTTATCTTATTTAATTTATTTAATTTATTTAACTTATTTAATTTATTTAACTTATTTAATTTATTTAACTTATTTAATTTATTTAACTTATTTAACTTATTTAATTTATTTAACTTATTTAACTTATTTAATTTATTTAACTTATTTAACTTATTTAATTTATTTAACTTATTTACCTTATTTAATTTACAATGTTATTTATTTCTTTGTCTTGTTTACAATAATTTATTGTTAGTAACTAAAATTGAATTGAAAACAAGAACGGACTTTTTTATTTTGTTTTAGCAAAGTCTTTATGAGTAACTACATAATATTGACTTTCAGTTGATAATGGATGTTGAGATTCATAATGGCAGTCAGTCTATAAGAATGTACTGGGCATGTTTATGAATTGTTTTCAAGAGAGAAAACAAGATTCTTGGCTGAAAACAATTAACTTGTCATCTTTACCTTCCTCTTCTTTGTAAGTCAGACACTTTAGATCTGACATCTTCCATGTTAAACATTTATCTTTGTTTTACCAATCCAATACCATTAATATTGTACGCTATGTAAATGGATCCAAAGTATCTCCATTTTTTTTAAGTTGATCTTATCTTTTTCGTTGAGGATTCTCTAGTTCCTTTGAAAGGTTTCAGGAGTTGCTAATCAGTTTCTTTTCTCATTTCTATTTTAAAGCATGCCATCCAGATTTTATCTCAAGAGAAAAATCGCCACCTGTAAAATGATTTAACCAATTTTAAGCAGTACACTCGGATATTGTTACATTTTCTTTTTGATACTAAAATTATGTGAGCAGCTTAGTAATTACCAGGCCCATGACAAGCATCTTAGTACTTTTAGCTGTCTAATGTAAAACAAAAAAACAAAAAAAAACAAAAAACGGTTCAACTAAATAACGTGTGTGTGTTTGTGTGCTAGAAAAATATTTGTCCCAGTATGGGTAAAATTAATTTCTCGAACTGAAAAGTTAGGTGTGTGTGTGTGTGTATATATATATATATATATATATATATATATTAGTATTTCCTGTATCCACATAAAATTTTATAAGGAGATATAATCTTTTATGTATCAATTTTCAGTATTTACTTCAACAGTGCTCAATACGTGAGTAGAGCTAGGTAGTAAGCTATGAAAATATATTTATGGCAATTAAGCTACACAGAGGCTCCCGCGTTTCATCCCCGGGGGGGGGGGAGATCTTCAGACAATGCATTTTATCCTGAAGATTCCCCCCCGGGGATGAAACGTGGGAGCCTCTGTGTAGCTTAATTGCCATAGATATATATTTTCATAGCTTACTATATATATATATATATAAGAATAATTGTTTGGAGGCGATAACAATGCGTCGTTAAAGTGACACATATACAACATGTGGAATCGTAAAAACTAAGTGACAATATTGAAAAGACAATAATTTTCAAAAAATTTTTTTTATTTACCAGTATATCGTTGACCGTGGTGTTAGGTTGGAGTGTGTCCTTTTTATTATTATTTTTTTTTTTTAATTTTCAAGGGAAGCCCTAATCTTCAGAAATAAAATAAATACAGCCACTCGTTGGAGTGTGTTTTTGCCAAAAGCTGGGGCCGGAAATGCTGGTTTGTTTTTAGTAGCAGGTCCGCAGAGGTTTATTTATTTTTTTATTTTTTTTTTTTATAATTTATTATTTACTATTTTTTTTTTTATTAACCGTTGCTGTTTGTTTTGGTTAGTAAATATACTGAGTAATTTATTTATTATTTATTATTTTTTTTTAAATGTTGTTGTTTGTTTTGGTTAATAATTATTATCTCTGTGGCAGCCGGTGGTAAAGCCGGGTAACTCGTGTGAGTCAAGCTTTGTTTGTGGGAGTTATGTCCCTTTAGAGTTTTAACTAATTTCGACTCGTTCCATAAATTTGTTTACCGTGTGGGTGTAGTAGCAGATGTGATTGGGTGGGTGAGGAATCCTGGGCATGGGAGTGGGGCGTCGTTAATAGAGCCTTTGGTATATATATATGTGTGCGTGTGTGTGTTGGTGTATGTATATATGTATATATATACGTATATGTAAAATACATACATGCATACATTTTTATTTTATTTATTTATTCATTTATATTTCTTTATTTATTTTTATATTACTTCTTTTTTTTTCGGTTCGATTCTATATTATTAGATTTTGTTATGTGCAGTCGTGGTATATAATGGTTGGGATTTCTAGTTAATACTTTTGTTTGTAAAGCGGGCAACATGTGCAACCACGTGTCCGAGTTAGCAGCAGGTGCAAGTGGCTGTGTGTGCACCAGTGTCAGTAATTTGGCTAATAATATGGGCCTAACTAACTTTATTTAGTGTTTGTTTTCGTTAATAGTATGTCCGCATAGTATCATGTAAGAAAAGAAACCTCCCCAACAGATACAAATGAAACCTCACCACAAGAAATAGCAGACTCCCTACATTCTACCACCTAATAAAAACACACAAAAACAGCCCCATAACACAAATAAGGCCCATAGTCTCAAGCATAGAGGGACCCCTCTACAAGATCTCCTGGCTGCTCTCCCAACTACTCAAGCCCCTACTCCCCACCTACCCAGGACACGTCAGCAGCTCTTATGAGGTCATACACAGACTGCACTCACTGCAACCCCAGGAACTACAACGCAACAGATATGCGTTCAGCCTCGACGTTGTATCCCTCTATACATCCGTACCAGCTCACCCAGCTGTAGACCTCATCACCGACTGCATCTCATCCAACGACCTCTACTGCTTCGGTCTCACTGCCACTGACATACACAAGCTACTTTACATAATAGTCGACAACACTTACTTCACATACAAAGGACAGACCTACAAACAAATAACAGGCCTACCTATGGGATCCAGTCTATCAGGACTACTGGCCATCACATACATGAACAGGTTAGAACAACGTGCATTAGACACCTGCCACTCTAGCATCTTCTTCACGAGATATGTGGACGATATTCTCATCCTCACATCATCCCGCGAAGAAGCCAACAAAATCTTCATTAGCTTTAAGAATACAGACCACAAAATACAATTCACAATCGAACATCCTAAGACATCCGGATCCCTCTCACTGCTAGACTTAACGCTCTGCATCACCGATGAAGGGCTCATTTGCACCAAATTCTACAAGAAAGCTGCCTGCAGAGATATCTTCGTAAACTATAAATCGGCCCTCCCTACCAAAGCCAAAATAGGATATGCTGTGAACGAAGTAAACCGCATCCGTAGCAAATGTACTACGGAAACCGACAAGACATCCTCTGTTAGACACTTCCAACAGATACTCGAGCGGAATGGATACCCTACAAACATCAGACACTACAATAAGACATCTAGAAAACACCCAAAACAAACTCCCTCTAACACATGCTTCCTTAAAATACCACACTTTAGCGATAGAATAACCTCGGCCATCCGCAAAGAACACTTAGACATTCAACTCACATACTCCGGACCTACACTAAGACAACACCTATCTAAACCTAGAACACCTTTCAACAAGAACCCTTGTACCCTAGCAAACTGCCCTATCAACAACACAGGTTTATGCAACCGCACATATGCTATATACCAGATACAATGTGCGGTTTGCAATGAATTCTACATTGTCAGTACAGTGAGACCTTTGCATATACGAATTAAGGAACACATAACCACCAAGGCATCATCCTTCCAAAAACATATAACACATGGCCACAACCCCACCAAAGACATACGAGTCAAGATACTAGCTAGCGAAAGAGACCAGGGCAATCTCAGACTTAAAGAATCAATATTAATTAGAAAGCTATCCCCTAAATTAAACAACAGAGCCGAGCTGAACTCCAACTTCTTAATATAACCACACACGACAAGCACCATCGTACACATTATACTAACAAACATCTATGATACTATGCGGACATACTATTAACGAAAACAAACACTAAATGAAGTTAGTTAGGCCCATATTATTAGCCCAATTACTGACACTGATGCACACACAGCCACTTGCACCTGCTGCTAACTCGGACACGTGGTTGCACATGTTGCCCGCTTTACAAACAAAAGTATTAACTAGAAATCCCAACCATTATATACCACGACTGCACATAACAAAATCTAATAATATAGAATCGAACCGAAAAAAAAAGAAGTAATATAAAAATAAATAAAGAAATATAAATGAATAAATAAATAAAATAAAAATGTATGCATGTATGTATTTTACATATACGTATATATATACATATATACATACACCAACACACACACGCACACATATATATATACCAAAGGCTCTATTAACGACGCCCCACTCCCATGCCCAGGATTCCTCACCCACCCAATCACATCTGCTACTACACCCACACGGTAAACAAATTTATGGAACGAGTCGAAATTAGTTAAAACTCTAAAGGGACATAACTCCCACAAACAAAGCTTGACTCACACGAGTTACCCGGCTTTACCACCGGCTGCCACAGAGATAATAATTATTAACCAAAACAAACAACAACGTTTAAAAAAAAATAATAAATAATAAATAAATTACTCAGTATATTTACTAACCAAAACAAACAGCAACGGTTAATAAAAAAAAAAATAGTAAATAATAAATTATAAAAAAAAAAAATAAAAAAATAAATAAACCTCTGCGGACCTGCTACTAAAAACAAACCAGCATTTCCGGCCCCAGCTTTTGGCAAAAACACACTCCAACGAGTGGCTGTATTTATTTTATTTCTGAAGATTAGGGCTTCCCTTGAAAATTAAAAAAAAAAAATAATAATAAAAAGGACACACTCCAACCTAACACCACGGTCAACGATATACTGGTAAATAAAAAAAATTTTTTGAAAATTATTGTCTTTTCAATATTGTCACTTAGTTTTTACGATTCCACATGTCGTATATGTGTCACTTTAACGACGCATTGTTATCGCCTCCAAACAATTATTCTTACACTATACACAATGCTCCAAGCAAACTACAACATTCTTCTCATATTATATATATATATATATATATATATATATGCGAAAATATGTTTTAGCGTATACCTTCTATTCTTTATGTATACCAACCTCTTCCAATTTAAAGCTCTTTCTCTCTCTTTCTCTCTCTCTCTCTCTCTCTCTCTCTCTCTCTCTCTCTCTCTCTCTCATATATATATATAATGTATGTAGAGGATAATCTCCTAAACTAATGAACCGATCATTATGAATTTTAGAACAGACAGAATATTGACAGAGCACGGGAGTACATTTTTATATTTTTATTTCCTCATTTCAGTTTGTGAGCGGAAAGCAGATAAATAATTTTATGCGAGCAAAGATACTATGTTTTGGAATTTTCAGATTAGGATTGATAATTTGGATTATTTAGAGTGTTCGGACTACTACTCTCATCTTGGATATTATTCTCATAACGTTTCGGCCGATGTAACCTCAAACCTTCTTCAGGTGTATCTTGTCGAACTCAGAGGAATCTTTCTGTTGAATTCGGGAATGTACAGAATTTCGAACAGAACTCTTTATTTAATCCACGGGGGAAGTTTGCTCTCATTCTGTCAGCCATGACCGGGTAGAAATTTTAAGTAATTCTTAATTGTATTCTTAGTATCACCTGCATTGAGGATTGAACCTTCAACCTCCAGAAGACTGGCACTTAGAACTGATTATTACTTAAGCACTTTATCTGTTACGCCACAGGTCTATACAATTACAAATTACTACCCGGTTATGGCTGACAGAACGAGAGCAAGCTACCCCCGTGGATTAAATAAACGGTTCCATTTGAAATTCCATACAGATTCCTGAGTTTGACAAGATACACCTGAAGAAGTCTGTACGTTACATCGGCCGAAACGTGAGAATAACGTCCAGAATGAGACCGGTCGTTCAAATAATACAGAGCAAAGATACATATTACTTCATGTAACCCCCCCCCATGTCCGCCAAGCATACATTGTCACCGATCTTGATTGTCAATTTTTTCACCCCGATGAGTAAGGTTAGCACACCCAGCTACTTTGACTCTAAGTACACCCGACCTTATCACCAATATCGACTGTCAACTCTTATACCTACGAAAAAACCCACCTATATATCTAGTCACGTGAACGACATCTATATAGTCTTTTAATTTGGAAACATAGACGCAGTTTCTTGCCAGCCATAGGTTGGATGACATATCTAGTCACGTGAACGACATCTATATAGTCTTTTAATTTGGAAACATAGACACAGTTTCTTGCCAGCCATAGGTTGGATGACATTTATGATGAAAAAGAACAGAAAAAAAAAGGAGAAAAGGCCTTTATTATCTGTTATGGTGCCATACCTGTACGAAGAACTAATGAACTCGTCCATCCATAATAAAATGCGAGAAGCATTCCAACTCACTGTCTACTTCCACCCCAGTTCTATACTGGAAGTCCAAAATACCACTTCTTGTATATATATTCTTTTTCTTCAATAATATATCTTTGTTCCTGTAACCTCGTGTTTCTGTGTCTTTATTTCGGCCCCTAACAGGGCCACAACATTATCGTACATAGAAGATTGTGCAAAAGCGCTCCAAAGAAAACATATTTTCAAGTCAACGAAAAGCTGATACAAACAATTTTAATATATTGACTCGTTTCCATTGCAAATGAAAAGCCGAATTTGAAATATAAAGATGATTTTAGAAGTTGCCAACTCGTCCCACTAATAAGAATCTCATGTACATTTTCACTCAACAAACTGGAGTGAATGTACGATGCTCCAACTCATCTCCTGCTGCCTGTGGTAATCAACAAGATATTTATGATCCTGGAGAAAGATTGTGTAGCGACGACCCTGTTATAAAGAACTCAACCCATCCTCACTCTATACTTATCGAACTCCTATTCAGTGAGTCTCATACATTTTGAATTCTGTAACTCTATTCTCCTCTGATGTACTTGAAAGTTGAAACCTCTCTTTCTCTCATAAACTGATATTATTTATAATATGTATTCTTTGCTCGTCGGTTGTATACATTCCTTTTAAATCCTTTTCCCATATTAGATTTTGATCTTTTGTTTTCTATTTCTTTCCTGTATTTATATAAATAAATATTTGTATTTTAATTATCAACTTGGTTGTCTTATGTGATTTCACATTTGTTGATTGTCTTTCCTTTATTTTCACCGGTTTCTTGAATTGGAGAACCCTTCCCTTGTTCTGTTTTTTATTATTTAAATCGAAACCCTGGGACCTCAACTTTTATCTTTTTTTTTTTTTATTATTATCGTTTTGCAAAAGCTTTCATAGTCCCAACAAACGCTGGCATGTGATAATATGCGAACGGGAATTTGGTGTCTATTAAAATGTATATGATCTTATCTAATGTATGGTTGAAATATGTGCTTATTTGAGTGTTTTTTCTGATACTATTTGGACATCGATAAAAGATGTGCATTTGGATGCATGAAAAAGGAATCTATCACTAAATGTTGATAAACTAAACATCTAGATGTATTGCAAGTATAATTGCATTGTTCTGCAGTGTCCGATATGTTATCTATCTATCTATCATTATATATATATATGGGTGTGGACGATATTTGATTGTAAGATTACTGTCTAGGAAAAAATAACAGCAGTTTTATTATTTTGAAATTGTCCTTTCCTCATCTCGTATGAAACGTAACGGATGTCCTCATACCTCACCAGCTTAATGAGCTTTTCATCGCCTTAACGCGTTTTCTCTTTGATGTCCCCTCATAGTCGAATCCTGAATCTTTCAATTCCTTTCTGTAGTTTCGGCAAAAGGAGTTGGGAGCAACTCAATTTTGTGTGGTACTTTTATTGTAAGCATTGCGTACACAAGATGTGCAGTGGAATTACTGATAGGTTAAGAGATGATAACCAGTTTGTAAGACAATAGGAAGACAGATATAGAACTCACATGTGGAGAAAGTATATTTGCAAGGCTATTGAGATTGTTTTGTTACCACCTTGGTGAAACCCTTAGAGCACAGGGGGTGCTGGTGTGATTGTAAGAGTTAGCAGTAGATGGAATAAGGTCATGGAACTTTTGTTCTAACTAACCAGCAGAATGTTACCACTGTCGACCAAGAGAAGAGTCGAACAGGCATGTGATGATGTATGGAAGTGAAACCTGGCCAGTAAGGGTTGAAGAAATGTGTTGCATGGAGAGAAATGATATGAGAATGATACGATGAAGGCTTTGATCTGATGACTTCGGAGGAAGATTAAATCTGAACAGTATAGTTAGTTGTGTGCAGAACAGGAGACTTAGATGGTTTGGTCACATTGAAAGAATGGATGAGAGTGCTTGGGTTAGTAGATGTAGAACAGTTGAGGTAGCAGGGGGGGGGCAAAGGAAAACAAGAGGAAGTGAGATGGGTGGATTTGAGATAAAGAGGGATAAATAAAGTCCTGACCAGAGATAGGTGACTTTGGAAGTCAATTTCTAAAAGCTGTCCAACACATGCCAGCATGTAAAATCGACGTTAAACTGAATATGATAATGGTTCTCATGCTGACATTGATGAAGTCTGAAATTTCCTTATTAATCCAGCACGGATTCCAAGTAGAACCCCGTGTCTCTTCCACAAATATGTAGGTGCATAACTGTCTATAATTAATTATTCCGCAAAAACGAATATAATTAAAATCTAGTCACGGTTTTCATGAACACAGGATTGACAACGAATTAAAAAAATAGGCATAAAATCAGCAGTTTAAAATTGTGAACAAATATCGTCCGCACTCATATATATATATATATATATATATATATATATATATATATATATATATATATATATATATATATAATATAGTCAACCGCAGACAGCTGTTTCGTTGTTTCAAGACTCCTCAGTGTAGCTAAACATAGCAAGCGTATCAACTGCGAGACTCGAAATCCAGACGCCAGATCATTTCCAACTGTGCATCATGGTGTCAGATGTCTTACCATGTGAGTTAAAGAACCAGCTCTTAAGAGTGGAGGAAATTATATTGCTCAAATGATTATTTTTTTATCATTTGTTTACAAATTTACGATATTGGTATATTTTGAAAATGATGGGTGGAGTTTGAAGCATAAACGATGTAGTTCTTTTTAATAATTTTTTATTATTATAATTCAATATTTCAACGTCCTTCTTCCTTCATATTTGATATTATAATTTTTGAAAGATTTTTTGTTCTCTTACATTGGTCTCGATCGGCCTTTGTTCCGATGGATACTACACCCAATAAACTGGTATCGTCTTGGCCTTCGGAGCTTGATTTACGCTGGTCTATGGGTTTGTCCTGTGAAGTTCTAGGAGGTCCACCCTCCCAGGCTTTGCCTCCCCTCTTTGGGGAGGAGTAAGTTTATTGCTTACTGCCTGAGGCGCCCCTACCGGGGAATGCCGACGGGGCAGCCCAGGCAATTTTTAATGGCCAGAGTGCTCACCTTCTCGGGCGCTGGCTTTTCAAGTCCCACTTTCCCGACCCGACCTTGGGTCACATCTTACCTTGTGGGAGTAAGATAAAACTGGCCTTGTGCCTAACCTCCTGGCGAGGAGGTAAATAACTTACATTAGTCTCGATTATTTTTATGTTCAAATTTTTTAAAAAGTATTTTCACATGTCAAAGTTTTATTTTATATTTTTTCCTTCTATTTCACCAGATGTGTGTCTTTTGTACTTGCATATATTTGAACCCATCTCCATACTGATGTGTGCATGTTCTATCAACTGTTTCCTATTGCCATCTACAAGCAGCCAAATTAATTAGAAAGTCTCTTGAGAAGCAATCAATACAATTTAGATTTTTAAAAAATGTTTTTGCATTTCACTTAATTGTATTTGTACACAAAGCAAAGCAAACCTGACAACAAAAATAGTTTGAATTACCTATAACTGGGACAGAACTTGAATGCCTACTAGACACTGTACTCGAGTGGCTAAGGTTTCTCTGTACAGGGGTTTGTCAGGAGAACCTGACATGAGGATACTTTCTTCTACAAGTAAACTCTGACTAAATATTAAAAATAACATAATATTCGGAGCCCAAATAAGATTCCCCCCCCCAGTATAGCTACCCCACACTCGCTTATACTAGAAATGGTGCACTTTCTCCAAGTGATGTTGCATACAGTAACAGAACTAAACTGGATACTCCACCAGACTAGATGAATTCTTGTCTTGGAATCCGGTAAGACTAAGAGACCACAAGAAGGATATACAATAACATAATTAACTGGTCAATTGAGGAGAGGAGAATAAGGTTCTTAACTTCTTTACTAACTCAACGTTTGAGAGGTAATGGAGAACTTTAATGAACTATTCGAATATCTATGTATCTCATATAAAGGTGAAGTGTTAGCCCCATGAAGGGAGCCCCTTGATTTTTGAGAACTTCGACTGAAGTAAAATGAAACAACCGTTAGTCATTATTGTCTATAAATAGGAATTAATGTTGTTCCTCATGATCACCTTCACCAACGAATGTTAATTCTGTATTTCTACGCATTATCTACGTTCTTCTAATATATAAAATGATGGTGGACGGATTTTAAGAGTTGAATCTAAATAGCATTTAAGTCAACAAATTTAACTTTGATTCTAGCCAATCTTCATTGGTAAGTGTACCGTGTGGCAATGAACTAACGTACATCACACTATGGTTCAGCAGTTGGCTAATATGGAGACATTCTTAAATAAACACCTAAAAAGAAAAATCAGCTAAGGGGAATAACTCGTATTCTTTTAGTAAAAGTTAACATTCCTTACTTGCCTTTTTAACTTAGCTAACAAAAAGGTGTGGTTATAGAACATAGAAATATTTACAAAACAAATTTGAGCTTAATGGATCCCGGGCAATGCCGTGTTGGTACAGCTTTATATATATATATATATATATATATATATATATATATATATATATATATATATATATATATACTCTATTTCTGATATTAAGCCTGTTAACCTCATGAGGCAATAATTTATTATCTCTATATTAATAAAATTATGACCACTTCTCATTTTATTAATTTTTACTATTAATAGCGTATTTATTGAAATAAAAAATGAAATAGCTTAAAAAACTAAAGCGAACAAAAAAAAATCCTATTTAAAAGCCAATTGATTCACGAAATTAAATCCACTACAATGAGTATCGGTTTTGTAAATAAGTCAAATAAGTCAACCATTTTAATAGTTGGAAGAAAAAAAAACACAAGAAAAGCAATGAAATTACTCCTTGATACTTCTAAATTTGAAAGAAATTTAGAAGTATTTGAACTGTTGAGTAGAAAGTTATTTCTGGCTTTGAAATTCTTAGCAAATTCTTGCGTATTAAAAGAATAAAAGCTCTGGAAGCTAGTTACATCCAATAATTTTATACATATTAAAAACACCATTACCTTAAAAAAAATTAATTTCATAACAATTTGGTTCAATTGATAATTTAATAAACAAATGATACCATCATGATTAAAATTAACTTTTAAAATCCTATTAAAAAAGACAAAGAAAAATGGAAGTAAAAAAAAAACTCCAGAAGTGGAATATGAATTCGACAGACTTGAAAAAATAATACCAATTTACTTAAATATCAATTTGGTATTGAAATTAAAAATATAATTTCAAATTATCTTGAATATAGAAATAACCCCCCCCCCCCTTGACCCCTATTTTTAGATATGCTTTCTCAGAAATGAAAAATAATTAAAAACAAAAGACCGTTTGAATTAAAACAATTCTATATAAGAAAAGTGATTATATTTTTTGTTAATTACATTTGTTTATTTTAATTTTTACTTTTTTTTCTGCATCGTCTAATATCTGTATCACGCTTCAATTTAAAATGGCAGCTTCAATCGATGCATCTTATTTTCGCTGCATCGTAGCATATCTGTGAGAGGCTCTGTCTGTCGATCTGCCTATCATGGCAGTTTTGTTGGTCCATCATGTTTAAGCTGGAAATATTATTTTGTTCACTGAACACGCAGATTGAATGGGCGCAGATTCAGGGTGGATCTGTTCTTGGTTTAACTTGTTTTAGATATTTGTTTAATCATGAAATGATACGTTTCTATACTAAAAGCACTGTTAAAAAAAGTTGGAACTACTAGACAATATCAACATTTTATACTTCTGACAACAACAAATATTGGAGGGTTTTAATCTACAAATGTACCCAAAAAATATCTTGGTCTTATTTTTTATTTAAAATTAAAGGAAATAAGGTAACACCATGGTTAATACAAAAACGGAAATTAACCAGAACGAAATTGCTTCCGTCAAGAAAGTTTAAAAGTGCTAAATATTGCTTATTTATACAAGTTCCGTTACTTAGGCAGACATTTTTAATAAATGTGCTTTTAATCATCGTTCATGGCAGAATGATAATTTCATGTGATTACAAGAACAAGAATGTTGGTTAATTCTCTTTTAGTGCCGGCTAAAGTCACTCTGTTATCAGTATCGTTATCGCTGCTATCATCGTTGTGCAGAAATGGCAGAGATAGTATCAGAGGAATATGATACTCTGACTATGGAAGATAAACAAAAATACTAAACATTCACTCAGTCTTCATCAGTTATTCAACTATCAAATCAACGATTTGTTGCCAAGGAGACAATTCAAAAGCATAAACTGTGAAATGAAATAACGATATCTTATATTTGTGGTCAAACTATCTGCGATTGAAAACAGTCATGAATCTACATCAAATACAACTTTCCACGATACAATTTAACAATGAATCCAATGAATCTGGTGTTTATTTTCATTTCCAAATTCATTTGGGGTTATCAGCAACCACCAAATTTATTACATTGGTTGGATAAAAAATGTGTTTCTTTTTTAAAGATGCGCTTACATCATTTGTTTTGGTATTGTTCACAAAAAAATAACAATTACATTTTAGAATGAATTCATGAGGAAGTCTCTGGAGTTGAATTAAGGTGTTGTTGTCCTTTATGGAAAGTGCTTTTGGATCCCTTCTCTGTGCATCTGAATAGTCGACCTATCCTAGCATGATACTCTGTATTACCACAAAAAAATTTTAATGTCTTTTGCTATTTTTTGTTTGTTCTTTAAGAAGCACCCACTCCACCCTCTAGAAAAATCAATAGTGTAATATATACATGTGATATCTCAGTCTATCTGTCTTTATGTCTGTTCACAGAAAACAAAGCCCTATACCAAGATCAAGCACAATTTTTATTAAGATTTCATGAGGAATACAATGATAGTATTTGGTAGTATTCATTTTCTATTAGTTTCTTTTTTTTTTTTTTTACAATAATATAGTGAGGGATTGCGTTAGCACAGATAATGTTTTATTTTATTTAAAAAATAATATAAATAGTAACATGGGGTTCAGGGCTGGGAGCAGGAGTACACAGGGGTCCTTATTCATTCCCAGGCAATGCTGGCTGTACCTGCTTGAGTATGGTTTATAAGCAAATGTAACTATATTCTTTGACTGCACTTTTGAATGATGGATATTTTCAATCATGTTTAATTCATAGTGGTAGATTTTTACATCAAGATATTAATAAAGTCAGGATTTTTAAAATATGGGATACGTATATTTAATAATGATAACATTAATAGAAGTACTGGAAATGTTAAATTTATTTTTTAAATTAACAAATTCTGTAGATTCAATTCCTTAAAAATAACTATCTTTTTTCGTCTACCATACATTTTGATACAGAAAAATATAATTTGTGCAAAAGTCTTTTAAATTAAATTTACTGAAAGTTTTATTAAAATTGATGATTAGGTATTACTTTTCAAATTTAAGTGTTTTTATTCTATTTTTATGCTTACGTTTTTATTGCAAGATTTTCAATAAAACTATGAAAATTTTATATTATTACTGATGCTGTCTTTACATGTTTAAATTGTCGAAAGAATCAAATTAAATTGCAATTTTGTATTCCCAAATTTTCACATTATTATTGCTATTTTTAATATGTTGACAATATTTTATAACAAACAAAAACATTTCTTGTAAACATTCATTCAATTATTTTTTGTTAAAAATTTTAATTAAAATAAAACATTGAAATAATTGCAATATTTTATTTATCAATATTTGATTCCTGCTATTTATTTTATATAAGGCTAAATGGGGGCACGAAGCATAAATCAAAGGTTGAAGGCTTTATGTGCAGACTCTTCAGTACTGATTATTGATAAATACTGGCCATTAAGTTTTATGTCAGTCTGGTTTCCCAGAATCTTCAGAGACATTTGATTGTAGGTTGCAATCCATCATACATAATTGCATCTTTAGTTTATAAGACCTGAAAGCAAGGTATCATGCTGGGGTAATTTATGATGACTGCCATGTGTCTGCATCAGATCTCTTATGCACACAACCATAATTGGTAGGGTCTCACGCCAATAACAATGATAAATAACCAGTTAAAATATTTGGGGAAAATAAAGTGGGGTTTTGTTTATGTCAAAATTCCTCAAACGGTTTCTAGGAATATTATGTATTATTGGTTTTTAGTATTTATTGTTTAAACATGTTATTAAGCAATTGAAAAAATAGACTGTTTTTTTATGACCAGCTGTTATAGCGCAAGTGACTCAAAAGCCTCAGTTCTTTTATTATAGAGGACTGTATTGTTATTTATATTTTTTGTTTATCTTTTCTATTGTTTATCTTTTCTATTGTTTAATAATGATGAAAAGATAACTTCTGGAAAACTGACAGCTGATTGCTTTCAAACAGGTCAATGTTTTTATTTTTGAAAAAACATCTACCATTTTCATATGAATTGCATGTGTCCTTGAATATACATGTTGACTTAAAAAAATGGATGTAAACTTTGCTAGATTATTCATTTATATGATTGCAATACTATCTAATAGGTTTCAAACATGGAGACACATGCTTTCTGCAACTCATGAGAAACCATTTTTGAGATGCATATCTTCGTAAAATTTTAATAAGTTTAATAAATTCGTCTCTCTGGCCCCTCCCTTTCACATTCACAAAATAGAACTTGACCCACTAAGTATAAAAAGGGGCATTAATCAATGTTCTAGTTACTCTACAGGGAAGACAAGAAAAGTCTACCTCTCATTCACCACCAAGAATCACTTCCGTCCCCTGTGAATGTGATCCAAAGTATTTTTAATACCATTTTTTTGTAAACAATTTTATTTCTAAACTTGTTTCTCTCCAAAAGTCTGGATTTCCATGACTAAAACATCAACTCATTCAAAATTAAACAAAAGGCAATTGTCATTTTTTACATTCTTGATGTATCAAACTATTTTTTTTTTTTTTTTTTTTCATAAAATCAACTACGATACATAATAATACTTTGTCTTAAACTATTACAAATGTAATTCAAGATGATCATGCTCGATTTGGGCAATTTCCAGATTTTTAGATGGATCCCCACTATAGGTTTTCTATCTTAAAATCACTAGAACTTTGACGCGCTAGCTCCAGACCCTGTCCCATCGCCGCAATGTAGTTTCCTTGTGCTTGTTTTACAAATACTTCAATGGATTATGCTCCGATGAATTGGCTACTCTGGTGCCCCCTCGACGTAAATTCACTAGACCAACTCGACAATCAACTAAATCCCATCCATTCACTGTGGAGGTCCCCAGATGCCAGAGAGCTTTCTACTCAAATAGCTTTTTCCCTCGTGCTGCTGGCCTCTGGACCTCCCTCACTGCCCCCTGTTTCCCTGACAGTACTGACATGCAGAAATTTAAAATAAATGTAAACAGACATCTCGCTGAACAGATCCCAGTTTAGGTTGATCCCCCCAACCTTCTTCCCTTTTCTTTCTTCTCAGTAGCCCCTTACATCTACAGTGGCGGCCTGCCTTGTATGGGGTGAACTAAGTTAAAAAAAGAAAGAAAAAAAAGAATGGTGAACATAAGTTTCATCCATTCCAAGAATGACCCAATCATCACATTTTAGTGCAAATTTGGTTGCAATGACAGCCGGGTTGGTATGTCACAGTCACCTGTGTTATAGACTTATTTCAATTCTTTTACTGCCAATCATAGGCTCTATCATACTCTACATGTTGAGAGTTGACTCTCAAAAGTTTGTGGAGTGGTGTAACTGTAGATAAATAAAGACTGCATTATCGTTGTACTTTTGTTATTTAATATTACTGATGAGTCGCTTAGAAAAGGAAATCAGATCTTATATACAAGTATAAGCAATAAATTACTCAAACCAGGCTAGATTTGAAAGGATTCGAAACCCTAAATTGGTCTGCTGTACTCTTTAAGAAAAAAAGACTACAATTCTGTGTGTGTATATGTAATATTATATTTTGGCTGTGGAGTCAAAATTCAACTGAGGTAAACTTTCAATAGACTTTTTGCTTTTAAGTATAATAGTAGGGTTTAACCAAACTGAGTTATCCCCCTTACCACGAGACTAACGTTCACTCTGTAACCTGAACGAGATGTGAATAAACGCGGGTCAGTCATCTTGGATCCGAAACCTAAAACATGTGCTTTGCTTCGGTCATTATTCAATACCATAACATGGTGTGGATATTCTCCCAGCAGACTTCTAATGGGGAAGAAATTAAGAACCCATGTTCCAATCCACCCAAAGCTACTGACCCACAAATGGCCAACTTAAAGCCTATTCAGGAGAGGGATGAGTACAAGAAAGCTCAACAACAACACACACACAACCAGAAACACAGAGCAAGAAAGCTGAAACCTCTTGAGACGGGAACCCGTGTGTGGGTTAGAAGCCCAAATACCCCCAGCCAGGAAATCACTGTTGTGTGAAACGTCCTCACCCCACGATCATACATTGTGGAAACAGACGACAATAGAGGATACATCCGACGCAACCACCTACATATTATACCAAGGCCACCTCCCAACAGGGAGACAGAGAAAGTGGAAAGTCCTGGAAATACCCAAACCTCAATAAATGAAAGTGAGGAAATTGAGCATCAACCGACCATTCCCCCAGACCATGTAACAGCTAGATCCAGAAAATTGTCAAGACCACCTACCAGACTAGACATTTAAATGAATAAATGAAATAAAAATAATTACCTAAAAGGCGAGCTGTTATAATGTTTTAACAAAACAGAGTTATCCCCCTTACCACAAGACTAACGTTCGCTCTGTAACCTGAACGAGATGTGAATAAACACGGATCAGCCATCTTGGATCCGAAACCTAAAACATGTGCTTTGCTTCGGTCATTATTCAATACCATAACATGAAGATTCAAGAATACCAGTAAAGCATATTGTATTATCCAATAAATGTTTATAGAGCAGAAATAAATTAATTTCCATTCTGACCGAACCAATAACAATGTCAAGTAAACCTTTTATTTTATTTTTACAGCCATTTCATCTCAAGTGACTATACAATTGAATGAGGTTTGAATTTTACAGTCAGAAAAGAGTCTTCAGATAAAAAATGGATTTACATATACAAAATCGAAAGGAAACAAATCAATATTGAAAGGATGTATGTACAATCGTCTCTTATCAAGGCAGCTATGTTTGTTTTGAAAATCCGAGCCTCATTCTGGAAAAAAAAGCAGTCGTATAAGTCAATAAGAGTTATCTCCCATATTTTTTTAATTTGATATTCAAATTTTTGTATAATTTTTCAGTTTTTAATCAAACTGAAAAAGGGAGATGATTTCCAAATTTATTATGTCTCCTACTAATTTTTCAAATTGGAGTTATTTGTTTAGGGAGGTGATTTAATTCCTAAAAAAATTAATTCGCTTGTATAGTCACTCGAGATGAATATATATATATATATATATATATATATATATATATATAGTAAGCTATGAAAATATATTTATGGCAATTAAGCTACACAGAGACTCTCGTGTTTCTTTTTACTTTGATAACCCCAAACAAGGCAGGTTGCCACTGTAGGCGTAAGGGACTACTAAGAATTAGGGTGAAAGGTTAGGGGGTCATCCTAAATTGGGAGCTGTGCAGCAAGATGCTTGTTCACATTAATTTTAAATTTCTGTATGTCGGTACAGTCGGGGAAACAGGGAGCAGGGATGGCGTTCCAAAGGCCGGAAGCTCGCGGAAATAAGCTATTGGAGTAGAACGCTCTCCGGCGTCTGGGGACCTCCACAGTGAATGGATGGGCGTTAGCTGATTGTTGGGTTGGTCGAGTGTATTTACGCTGATGGAGCACCAGAGCAGCAATTTCACCGGAGCACATTCCATTGAAGTACTTGTAAAATAAGCACAAGTATGGAACATTGCGGCTATGGGACAGGGGCTGGAGCTTGGTGGATAGTGAGGGACCTATTAGATTAGATACTAGGAGTATAAACAGTGAATGAACATATACTACACTGACCCCGAAAGCAGTAGGATAGTTTCATGACGAACAAACATAGACTACACTATTCGCTCCTCAAAAAAAAGAAGCCGGGGTTAATGTCTGGGAAAATAATATGAGAACAGAACAGATACTGCATTACGCCCCCTCCCCTCCCAAGTGATATCTGAGAGGAATGTATCATGACAAATGAAAATATACTACATAACCCCCCCCTCTCCAAAAGAAATAGGTAAAGCCTGTGATGATACCCCTCCCCAAGATGGTATAATGATGAATGAACGAACATATTATAAAATGCCCTCCAAAAGAGGAGGTAATGCATGGTAGAATCGTATCATAACAGAACAGATACTAAATTACCCACTCCCCCCAAAAAAGAGGTTATACCTGATAGTATCCCCCATAAAAGGAGAAGGTAATGCCTGCAAGTATGATATCATGACAATAGAACAGATACTACACTACCCTCCTTCCCCCCCAAAAAAAAAACAATAAGAGAAAGTAGTCCTTTGGAAGATGGTCTCATAACATTAGAACAGATAATACATTACCTCCTCAAGAGGAGGATGTAATACCTGGGAGGATTCCTCCCACCCTCTAAAAAAAGGGCAAGGTAATTCCTGCAAGGTCGGTCTTATGACAACAGAACTGATACTACACTACCCCCCCCCCCCCAATAAAGAAGGATATTTACCTTACACCCTTAAAATAGGAGATAATTCCTGGGAGGACGGTCTGATGACACCAGAACCAATACTACACTACCCAACCCCATTAAAAGATATTTTGATTAAAACAGGGTTAGTTTTTTTTTTTTCATTCATTTAAAAATGCCTAGCCGCAAAAACATTATTTTTATGGTTCCCCTTTTGACTAAGATCCCAGTGACATCAGACGTTTTACTAAAGCCGGAAATTTAGACCGGAAGTTTTCATGTAAATTATCTCCCTTGAAAATTAATGAAATTTTAAGGAAGTTCTTAAAACGCTATCCTTTTTCATTAAATCGCTTTAATTTATTTTATTAATAATTATAATATTACTATCGTATATATAAGAAAATTTTATAATGCAAATTATAAATGTTTATTACAGAATTTTTATTTATTAGAAACTCTTTCTAGAATAAATATGCAAATGAGGAATACCTATAGTTATTTACGGGTGTTTGGAGATTATTATATATACAGTATCTCAAAACATTATATTGTATCATAGAATTAAATAAGCGAAGCGGGTTTTGATGTTAGAATGGATGGGAAAAAACTTTTGCATTTATTCATTTAGATATAAGATATATAATGTTGTTAGTGACAACATTAGTTTATCTGTATTTACTTATATCGTAACAGCATGATCCGTATAGATTAAACAATCCTGTAGAAACTATACATAATTTTTTTTCTCTAAAAAAAAGGGATTAAAATGTCTTCCCAGGAATTTCGATTAGTGATTGTTTTGAAGAGCTGAACATGTTTGACTAAACATGTTTGAAAATAATGTTAATTATTGATGATTTCCATATCTCAGTTTTCGGAATAACAATCTATTGCAGCTGGCTGAGGAATGTTTGAATAATGTGGATGACCCAAATTGGGAAATGGTAGGTCATCTGACTTTCAAAATAAAATTTCTTCTTTTTTTTTCCTCAAATTATGAATTAACAAATTTTGATAATTCTTCTTTCTCTGAGGATTATGAGAATTCTTTCTCATAATCCTCAGAGGATTTTTGCACATTTCCTGGATACACAATCCTTCCATATTGTTTGGTGCTTTGCTAATCATTCCACTGTTAGTAAAGAAAGCTCTACATCACTGCAGATCTGGTCAGTCCAGCACCTACCACAAGATATTTTGATAATTAATCTTAGTTTTCTGCAGTAGAAGTTATTGTAGGAAAATGCTGATGTTATTAAAATGCTGACATCAAAGGAATCACCAAGAAGCAAATTACAATTCTTGTTAATTGGTTTCTGGTGAGTTTTTTTATAGTCACAGTTGGAGTAGATTTGATTTGATGGGACTAGTAGGAGACACTGCCAATCAAAGTTGATAAAATGAGATTGATGAATTTACTGGAAAACTGATTGTTATGAACCAGAGTTTAATTCTTTGAACTTTGCCTTACGGATCACTGTTGTAATAAAAAACAGTAAATGCTTTATATAATTAATTTAATACAAGAAAAAAATGTTTAATATCTTTTTATTGAATTACTTGCAGGATCAACTAAACAGTTGCCTCAATCAATGTTTAATTAATATTAAGATGAAGTATTCAAAAAGAAATTGAACTCTGATATTTCCATATTGTTAATTAGAATTATGAATACAAAATCATCGAAATATATTGATGAATCTTTAAATCATGTTGGCGGATTTCCAAGATGTTAACCGAAAAAAATACAAACGTTAGTTTGCCACAATTATGTTGAAAAAATAAGATAACAGAAAATCCCAAACTGATCAACCAAATCAGTTTATTTTAAAAGACTTCATAAATGTTTGACTGTTAAAACTTGTCATTAAGTGAAAGAAAATTTATTGATAGTATATTTTAGGAAAGTTTTTTTTCCTGTGAAGTGGAAAAGATTTACTTAGCTTAGATGAACAAAAAAATATTTTCAAACCTTCAGTTTTTGTTTTATATTGTGGTGAGAATGAACCATTTTAATCCAATAAAAAATTGAGAGGGTAAAGTCAAAGATTTTCTTTATGATTCTATGATCTTTTTTTACATTTAAAATTTAAAATGTTCCACTTTATTATAGGATTGTTTTTTTTTTTTTTATCGAATTCAAAATCAAAAGGTAGTCATGTTTTTTCTTGATATAATACTTATTGTATGAGCAATATTGTATAAGCTACACAATATTGTTCATATAGAATCAGAGGCAAGTTCATATTGGTTTGTCTTTGCCATGTTTTATGACACGATTACATATAATAAAAAAAACTGCAAAGCCAAAAATTGTATCGATTTGTTATTTTTCTGCAAATAATTCCAACTTTCAGACTGATTTGTTTTATTAAGAGGACTTTTTCTTGAACAAAGAAAAGCCATCTATCTTTATCTTAAATTGTGGCCATCAACATTTTCAAAGTTTTATTTGATTTTCGATTCAACAGCATTTTTCATGTGAATATAATTTAAAAATTCGTTTTTTCTACAAAAAGCACAAATGAATTGCCAAACAAATAAACTTTGCAAAAGATATGGTTGTTTTAGTTGTTTCTTTTTTAAAAGAAAAATCTGAATCACTTTTAATAATTTTATAGCTTTTGTTTCCATAATTTTCAAGAAATAGAACTTAAAATTAAACTCAAAAGGTAAAATTTGTATTTATTTGTCGTTGTTTACATTTTATTTCATTACAATTTTTTTGTTTAAAAATGTAGTAAGCTTCTCTTTAGTTTTGGCACAAATCAAGCCAAAGTCTGAAAGATTCAGAATGCAAGCCATTCATAATTGGATGTATTAGGCCAAGATACTAAACATGTTTAAACCATGCTGAAATCATGTCCTCTAACAATAGTTTTATACGTTTACTGATGTTAACTTGATTGAAACTTGATAATATATTTAAAAAAAAGGTAACAATTTGAATGATGAACTAGTGTCTATATAATCGACTCTCCTATTTCTGTTGTTAATTGATTAAGAATGTTTCTGTAACTTGACGAAAGATCGAAGGAAATATTTTCTACCTTTGTTTTTGTTTTTTAACCTTTATTGTTTCTTTATTTTGTAACTTTATTTTAATGTTTGTTCATTCTAAAGCATGTGTGAAAAATGTTTTCTTATTGGGTTTGTCTTCTTTGTTTCCTCCATCTTTTCCTGTGGTTATTTGTGTCCGTTGGTGTTATTCTAAACTCGTTTAACTTTGTTGGGCATCTCTTACGCTCACTTTACAACTGCACTCAACCTGTTTCTAGGCTCATCCAATATTTTAGCATATAAAATTCTACTAAACTATTAAAACATTTTGTGTTTTTATTTTATTTATTTATTTGTTTGTGCTTGCCCAAACAAAGCATATTGCTACTGAAACATAAAGGGGCAACCTAAGTGGGGAGTTGGGCAGCAAGATGTTTATTCACATTATATTTAAATTTCTGCATGTTGGTAAGGTCAGGGAAACAGGGAGCGTGGAGGGAATTCCAAAGGCAAGTGGTCCAAAAAAAGAAGCTTTGAGAGTAGAAAATTTTCCAGCATCTAAAGATCTCTACAGTTTCGGGTGGATCCAGATTATTTATATTTTAAGTTTACATAATGAATTTTATAAATGTAAATATAAATAATATTGGCACAAGGTAAGAAAGCATAATTGGAAAAAAATAGGAAAGTTTACCCAAAATGTTGAACAATATTAATGCATGATTATCAGATCTTAAGATGAATCTAGCTTTTCTAAAGGTTTGTTTAATGATTAAATCAGCACTTGATTATTGTTCATTCTATTTCAAGGGGAGACAAGTGACTTATTTTAAAAGCCTTTAAGCAATAAATATTGCTTCATTTATTCATTAGCGTCAAACCTTATTTTGCAATATGCAAACAATATTCATATTGCAAGATTTCCATGTTTAAGAATTACTTATAAAATGAGAATAAATTTAGTATCGAGTTTTACACAAAATTCATTTACACACAATTTGTAATCCTTCATAGTCTCTATTTACTTGCCTCACTATACGCACAAAGTTAGACACAAGGGCAGTTTTAATGTGGGGAAAAGCCAGATTCTCATTAAAAAAGAATAACAAATTTCTAATGTAAATAAATTTTAGTTGCATCTGCATTAAAAGTAAATCAATTTTTAGAATCAAATTATTATTTTAAAAATTGATTAGCAACTACTTTATACTTTTGATTAAAACTATTGTTAGAAAGCGAGAAAGGTGTTAAAAACTTATTTCCATAGAAACAGCTTCAGTGCAAATATGGTGGTCAATTTCTGTCTTCAGGTGAATAGTGTTTTCTTTTCAAATAATGTCCTTTCCTTTGTTTGCCTAAGATGTTTGTCACTTTGGTTCAGACTTTCTTTCCCAGTGGTGTTCTTTCATTTTATTTTGGTGTATCTGTTTTTGTGTCGTCATCGTCATCTTCACCGTCCACTGTACTGTTCTCTGATAATTGTTTGACAATGTGAACATTTCTGTCTTGCAGATAAGTTCAGATACCATAAAGAAAATTCCGGTAAGCATTCCTACATTCTCTAATACAAATATGAAACAGTAGATCTCACTCTCTAAGAAAATAGCATACTGCTACAAAACTTTTTGGGGGTGAAAAGAGGTGGGGTCTTCACTTTAAATACTTCAAAGTGAAATCTTTCTCTTTACTTTTTATTCCCTGTAAGTTCCTCCTTGTTCACGTTTTTATTGTCTTCTATGAAGTTAAATGAATACATTTGTTGGACTATTTAAACTTTTTATGATTACTCAGATGCATTTTATATCATTCTAAAAATATTCTTCAATAATTTTTGATCAATTATCAACGTTAACTTATCAGAGTTTAAAAGTTAGACCCAAATAGTATTTAAGCTGACAAAACAAACTTTGCTTCTGACTAGCCAATTTTCATTTTTCACTGTTTTACCATGTTATTAGGAATATAATAATGTACTTTGCTACAATTTATTTTAAAAATTGCTTAGCCCATCTAGATGACTGCTAATATGAATCATTGTTAAATAATGACCTAAAAATCAAAATCAGAAAGGGAAATAACTCATTTTAAATTGAATAATATAATAGTATTTGTCTATTTTAAGTTTAAAAATGTGCAAATAAATAAAAATAAAAATCAGAAAGGGAAATAACTCATTTTAAATTGAATAATATAATAGTATGTCTATTTTAAGTTTAAAAATGTGCAAATAAATAAAAATTAAAATCTAGAATGACTTTTCTGTATGTTAGGTACAGCTAGTTTTAATAAAAGGATTTTAGAAAATTTTAGAGGAATTATTTTTAGAAAAAGATCATTTTACTCATCATAGGATATTTAAGTAAATACAAGTCATGGCTGCCCATCATTGGATCTAATTAAATATACAGCAATACAGTCAGGTCACTATATGGTATGTTTTGCAATTGACATATGATAGAAAAAGATGCAAACTGATTCTTTTGATACAATGTATCTTTCTTACACTAAAAGCATGGAGAAATATATTTAAAAAAAAAAAGAAATTTCTCTGTAGGCTAACTAGAAAACAAGAGAAGAAAAAAAAATTAGTAAATAGATTTTAAAATTTTGTTTCTTTTTGGGCATCCATATTTTCATTCATTTTTTAAGTTAATTTTTAGGCCAGTATAATTTTCTTTTTATCTTCAATTATTTTGATCTTTTCTCTAATTCTTTTCAAAATCTGTATATTGGTCTTTTTTGGTCTGTATATAAGTTTAAATTTAAAAAAATCTAATCTGAAATATTATTTCACTGCATGTATTTTTTATTTTTCAAAAACAGCAGACGTGTACAATACTCTCTCCCCTTTGTCTATTTTTTATTTATTCTTTTACATATTTTTTTAATATCATCGATTAAGCACTTATTTTTCAAATTATTCAAACAAAATTTAAAAAATATTACTTGTTCAGGTTTAGTTTTATGTAAGTTTATCATTAATGGTTCACCTGACTTGATTTTTTTTAACCAGTCTTCTTCCCAAAACTCCTATTTGCAATAGTTCTTCCCAAATTTGGCAAAGAAGATCATTTTACATTAAACTTACACGATAAACTGAACACTACTCCTTAAATTGAACAAAATTTATTTAAATAATTATTTTAATTTGAGGGTTTGATGTTCAATCGATACCATAATCCAAAGATTTGAATTATTGAGACTATTATTCTCATCTTGGTTTTGATATTCACAATGTTTCAATCGATGAAACCTCCAACCTTCTTCAGATGCATCTTGTTGAACTTCTAGTTGGACTCGGGAATTTATATGGAATTTCGAACTGAACTCTTTATTTAATCTATGGGGTAGATTGTTCTCATTTCTTCAGCCATAATCAGGTGCAAGTGTTAATTTTGTGTTATTCTTCGTTATTATCGTCTATCGTAAGGATAGAACGTTCAACCTGTTACACAATATGTACATTTTGGGAACCTTGAATTTAATCTTGTTTAAATGTGTAGTATTACTAATTATTACTATATATATATAAAGAAATGAAAATGTTCACTTCATACAATATAATTTCACCACTTCCAGTAGCATATTCAGTCGCTCAGTTGGTAGAGCACTGTTACAATCAAATGCAGATTATTTTTTTTTAATTATTTAAAAAATAAAATCTGCATTTGATTGGTCTCTTAACCGTTTTAAAAATTACAAGTTTAAATGCATTCAAAAAGTAGAAATATATTACACATAACTAACACGTGCGTACCAGGGCACACCATATATCGAACATTACATACCGGACTTTAATAAAGAACAGACATACGAAACTAAGTGGCAACATGTCGCTTAAAAAAAGAAAGAAAAAATATTGTCTGTATTCTTCTGTATTCTTGTATGAATCGAAAATTCGAATTTTTAAATAAATAATATTTTACTTTAAAAAAAAACTCTGCATTTGATTGGTCTCTTAACCGTTTTAAAAATTACAAATTTAAATGAATTGAAACATTGTAAATATTTTACTCATAATATATATATATATATATATATATATATATTAGTAATTATTGAAAACTTCTATCAGGTTATAGCTGACAGTACGAGAGCATGCTACCCCTGTGGATTAAATACAGGATTCTGTTTGAAAATCTGTGCAGATACCTGAGTTCGACAGAAAAATTGCCGAGATCAACAAGATACACCTGAAGAAGGTCGGCGGTTACATCGGCCGAAACGTTGTTAGAATAACACTCAAGATGAGAACAGTAGCCTGAATAATTCAAATTACACAAATTAAGAGGTCATTGTCGCCAAACACATGTGCTGTTTCTTTGTAACGTCTTCTCTGTCTATAATTTTTACTTTGTCCTAAAAAGGAAAATTTCCGAGTTCAACATAAAGATTCCCAAGTTTAAATTGAAGTTCCCAAGTTCCAAAAGATGCAACTGAAGAAGGTCGGAGATTACAAAGACCAAAATGTTGTGAATATAACAACCAAGATGAGAATAGTAGTCCGAATAATCCAAATAATACAAATTATCAATCCTCATCTAAAAAATTCGGAAACATAATCTGAAGATTTTTTGAAAAAATGATGAAGAAGGCCTCGTGTAAATCAATTCCAGGGAAATCCTTTTACCGTAAATTTATATAGAACCCCTCCTCTCCTCCTGCTTAAATTTTTTCAAAATTTTATTTTTCTCATTTGAAAATTTGGTGCTTAATCAATAGTATTCTGAAGAAATGTTTTTGCCAAATTCAATGAATTCCAATCTATTAAAGCAATAGTGACAGTTACTCGACTTTTACCTATAAACTTTATTTCTAGCAAACAATTGCTTTCTCCTCTACAATTGAAAGGCTTCAAAATTACTTCCCAAAACTTTCTATTCGGATCTTAGTTTTCATAAGTTCCAGTTGATTATCTCCCTTACACAATATTGTTGTACTTATTTTGTAGTGGACTGACTTTCACCGATAACATTTATTTATTTTCAAATTTACTTCTTTTTTCTCTCTTTTTTTCTAATCTTTCACAAAATAGCTATCAAACAATTACTCAGATAAAAGCCAAACAAAAATATCTAAATTGAACATTTTTAGAAAAACCTGTCACTGCAGACTTGGTTTAATAATAATAAAAAATGGTCAGCAGCATGGTTCATTGTAAACTTTTAATACTGTACTATCAACATTGGATTGAGTTGTGCATTTCTATAATAGAAAACAACATAATTTTATGATAAATTTAATATAATTTATCATAAAATTATGTAGAAATTTTAAAGGGTTATATTTTAATCTTGAAAATAATGTTGGTGCAATTTTGTTGAATGTAATGATTTGCATATTGAATGTCTTGTATGTTAAAAGGTGATTTTACAAAATGTATTTTAATGTGACAACCGTTTTTCTGTTTGCATTTGTGTGTTGATTGGTTATTGCTGCCTTACAGTTTTTTTTTTTTGTTCTTTTATCAATTTGTAATGGTTTCTTTTCCCATCTGATTGGTTTTCATATCAGAAAAATGAAATATTTATAAATATTTGTTTCTAATTTTCAGCAAAAAAAAAGCCTCCAAAAAACGTGATTGATGCTTGTTGAAAATCGCCATTTTGTAGTAGGGTCGTTGCGTCTGTATTCATCTCATCAGCCTTGTTTGAAATGAAGAAAGAGGGTTATCAAGTTTTCGGTTAAAAGGACAAACATCTTCTCTATAATTTATATCAACTTTATTCAATAGTTTCTTCAACAGAGAACATGATCCAGGAAGAGTTAGGAACACAAGGATATAAGACAGGTCGGTTTAGTCAGCCTGTATGTACTATAGAAATTGAATTGAATCCATGAATTCCATCTCATCTTGCAATGCCATTGCGAGAGACAAGAAGTTTACGAGAAAACAACATTGATGCGAATAACAATAGGAATTTATTCATCTTTAAGGATAAAAGATTAGAATATTTGATATTCTATTTCATCATTTTTAACAGCACACAGGCAGAGAATATAGACTTATTCTCTATGCATTTCACCTACATTCATCAGGTATTATTATTATAGTCTTTATTGTTTTATTAACAAACATGACACATGCGTTAGAAAGCAAAACCGGATAAACTGGCATAACAAAAATATTTTACTTTATTAACAGTTTGTCTAGGATAAACATTAAAAGACAGTGAAGAGACATGTAACCCATGAAGAATAACTTAGATATAAAGAGTAAAATTGTTCTCATAGCAATAAGAAAATGCACATGTCATTCATTTTTAAAGATTAAAAGGAAATACATATGTTGCACTGTGTAAAAACTTACATTTCTCTGGTGGAAGTTCTTTTTTTGGTAGAGTGGGCATGTCAAAACACATCCTGTCAGTATAAAACTAGAACAGCTAAAAAGGCTGAAGTCTTGTTTTCATTTTCAACCGTGGGTTTAGTGCAACAATACCAAAAATTCTGTGTTCACAGCAAGATTTGGCATGGACAAATTTTTTACGAAAGAAGATAACTGGTCTGTGGACTAATTTCACTCCACCAAAAATACTGCATACTTAGTCAATAATTTTTAAAAAATAAAAAATCATAGCATTTATTTAGTAACTGGTTGGAAAATGTATTTTAAACAAATATTAATTACTAATTTTACACTTTGGTAAGTTAGTATGGCTAAGTAGAGAGAAGCGATAAGGGAGTGGAACAGAAAAGTATAAGGAAGCTTTCTTTTCTTCATGGCGAAAATAACGTTTTAAAGAATTTAAAAAAAAAAAAATTTTTCATAAATAAATATTAGGTGTCAAAACTTAATATATAGAAATGTAATTTTTCAGTTTATACTCATAAACTTTACAGCATAGATAAGTAATTAGCAAGTCATCAATAACATTACTTATTAAAAATAGAAATAAAAATTTTTATATCAAAATTAAAGGTAAAAGAACAAACTGAAAAATACTAAGATAAAGATGAACAAAAAAATCTTACAAATTTAATTTCAATATAGAAGTATAAGTGATGTAACTTGGTTAGAAGTTATAATAACAAACATAACCAGAGTGTAAGGTCCTTAAAAGAGGATGGTTTATTACAACGTATATCTTGTACAAAACAATAGCACGACCGGTAATCCAATAGGATTAACCTAATACACTCGCATACCATCGAATACAGTCCACCATACATACTACTGTTTGTAGTATATATATATACTACAGACTAGTACACTTATCAGCCTTGAGGAGAGTCAGGTATCCAATCACAACAATAAGTAAAATTAATAATCATATTCTTGTAATCATTTAAAATCCTGAATTGTCAGCCATCTTGCAACAATCCAACAAGCAATTGCTTGAAATGTGGAACCAAATAAAGATATATTTTGTATTATTTAACACAACTAATCGAAATATAGCAGCATCCAGGTAGAGGTGTTTTGGGTTATTTAGGATTTGAAAAAACTAAACAAAGTTTATAATTTTACAACATTAAGATTAATGACGTTTCAGAATTCACTTTATTTTTCTTTTAATAGCTTGTAAGCCTAGATCAAAAAGGATTGTTCAAGTATATGGAATGAGTTCTACACATTTTTGAAGGTGTCAAACAAATTAAGATTGTTATATATTTTTGTTTTACTGTTGGGTTACCACTTATCAAGGCCAGGAGCCATTCGAGGATAAGGGTTAATAAAATGGAAGATTGTCAGTCGAAAGATGACCAATCAAACGTGAAGCCCTTGAAAAGAAGCTCTGTCCATGGAAATTCTGAAAAGAAAAAAGAAATATTTTATTCATTGTAGTAGAAAGACGACTTCTTGTTGTGAATGACTTACAAGAAGGAACCAGAGATTAGAGTTCAGTCAAGCAACGTTTCTTCTGTAAGAAAGGGGCTTTAGGGAAGAGAAGAGGGCATCCTCCCATTAGATTTGAAAGTCGATTTTCTACTCTGTCAAGGCAGGAAATAGTGCTTTCAGTGGCACCTCTCTAGATGTGGCAGTAGTACTCCATCTTAGGATATATCTGATTTATATAGGTAGATGGATTGCATTTGGAGTCAGGTACTTTCTGGAGCGGTAAAATGATCTAACCATTTTTCCAATGACAACCCTGGTTGGTATGGCTCTTACTTCTGATAAACAAGATTGATGATAGAAAAGAAAGTGATGTTGCAAAGTTTAAATCAACAAATAATGTGGGGTTCTTCACAGTGCCACATAAAATGGCTATGAAATATATGCAATGGGGAATACTTGAAAGTCCCAAAAGCCCAAATGTTGTATGGAACAAAACCAATGTTCAAATTAGAATCAAGAAAGCTGCTCTAAAATGTCTTCATTTAGGTAATCCTAAAAGTATGAGTATCTTTGCATTTTCTGATGTTACATATGCTGCTATCATAAAAGAGAGTTCTTCTTCGTAGAGTATGATTATTTCTTATTCAAGTTGAGAACAAGAAGTTAGAACCAATCAGCAGACAATATAAAAAATTGAACAGGATAATAAAAAGTCCATTGGCATCAGAAAAACAATTTAAGTGAGGCAGCAGATAATTGGTCCTTAGTTCTTCTTTCATGCACAACATTTTTGGACTGGTTATATTATCACTGGTCCAACACTCTACATCATTAATGAGGATTTTATCAAACTTGAGCATTTTAAAAGATTAAGAATTTATATAGTAAGATTAAAAGAAATGGAGGATGAGTAGGTCAAAGTGAATTGGGTAGATGCCAAACTGCAGTTGGCAGATTCATTAACAATCGGAGACGCTTCTGCACTTAACGTTTGGAAAAGGTTAGAAGTATCTAAATCCTTTATATTTGACGACTTCACAGATGAGCTGACAATGTTGATGTTTTTAGTTACTTTCCTTTGCAAATTGAATGTGAGGCAAACATAAGCTGATTTGAGTCTCCTTATATTGAAAACACTTTAAATCACTGAACATATTTTCTTTTTAAACATTAACCAAATAGTCCAAGTTTCAATCTCTCTACCACCACACAAAATGTTTATGTAGTTATAAAAAAATTTTTTTTTTTAAATCAAAGAAGAAATATACTAAACGTTTGACAAAACACTCTAAAGCCGAGCACTTTTTGTGTAAACGACATAAACAACATTGGGTGAAAGTACATACAATTTAATAAAATTCAAGTAATAAATCATATTTTCTTCCCTCCTACAATTCACAAGCACATTATTTGCTAATCTGTACACCTCTTCCTCAATATGTTATTTTAAAATATTAATTAATATAAATTATATTTTTTCATTTTAGGTTGTGGTAAATTACACGACTTGTATCTATTGTATATATTACACAACTTGCTTGTATCTATTGTGTATATTACACAACTTGTATCTATTGTGTATAGGGTAATTGGTGGAGTTTACATAATTGTTTCTGTTTCACATTGAATTTTGGATGAGAAACTCTCAAATACAGTTAGAAAAAAGTGTTTCTCTATTAGATTTTCTTTTTCTGAAAGTTTTAGCAATTGAGATGAGGATTCCTTTTCTCTTTTTTACTCTATCCCACATTCAACCTACCAAAAAGAACAGAACAAAAAATGCTTCTTCTCTTGAAGAAGCTTTGGCTGGAAGATTCCAGTTTGTCACTAATTTTTGACAGACACCTGAAAAATAAAAATGGTCTGAATGAATAAAACATATACTTGAATATTTATGAACTTTATAGAGTTGATATTTTATTGTTAGAATATTTATAATACAATATATAATGGTATATGGAAAAAAAAACGTTGTTGATAATTTTAATTAGATTTTTTATAAGTTAATGAAAATTCATGAGTAATTTGGATGATTCGGACTACTATTCCTATCTTGGATGTTATTCTCACAACGTTTCGGCCGATATAACCTATGACCTTCCTTAGGTGCATCTTGTTGAACTTGGAAATCTGTACGGAATTTCAAACTGTCAACCATGACCGGATAGAAGTCTTGAGTCATTTGTAATTGTATTCTTAGTATACCCCACACTGAGGATTGAACCTCTGACCTCCAGAAGACTGTCACTTCGCACTTCTATCCATTACGCCACATGTTCTTGCGGACAATTTTAGTATGAATTTTAGGATCCTTAAACATATTTCTTGTTTTTTTTATATGTCTATATACATTCACCATGATATCGTCCTCTCAGGCTAGCAAAACTATGCGACCAGAAGGAGCATATATTTGTTAGTAGTATATAAATAGTGCTCGATCATAAGAATGGAGAGCTAAAATACAAATTATTTATTTAAAAACTATACTTTACATATTCCAGAGACGTAACATGGTTTCATTGACATGGTCAAACCTATACTGTTTAGTTTTCTAAAAAAAACCATTTCAAATCCTTGGCAACTTACAGAATGAAGACAGTTTGAAAAAATGAAAGCCGATATTCAGCATAAAAGCCCTTCATATATGGTCTACAAACTGTGGTGAGTTTTCAGGTTGTGTCCTTTGATGTTTGACCAAGATTTCTTGGAACTGATGCCATCCTCTTTGAATAGTTTTTTGGGTGCAGGGTTTCTCTTAAGATGTCCATTACCTCTTGATATGTATTGCTGTTACTACATATGGCCTATACACAGAAATTAGAACTTACGATTTCTGGAAAATCTATAATAATCTTGTGAACAATGCACAATAAATAATTCCCTCACTATCCAACCACAACAATGTCCCTTACACAGCAACAGATAAGGCTGAACTTCTTGTCCAGCGTTCGCCTTGGACTCCATAAACCGCTTCCTTCCAAATTTCCCACTACTATATCATAAAAAACTTTGTCACCACCAAAGCATGTTGACCTGATCTTATCGCTGCTATAGTATTAAAGAAAATGCTCTTCTGAGCTGGCCCCCGCATGGCCCCATCCACTCCAAACACTAACAAAGGCCTTGCCAAATCTTGCTTCTTTGATAGCTGGAAAATTACCTCTGTGGTACCAGTTTTCAAGAACTATGAATGAACTGACCTTCAAAATTATCGCCCCATAAGTCTCCTCCCACTCGTCGCTAAAATCTTTGAATCATTAATCAATCTAGTGATAGTCCGTCACCTCAAAAATGCTGAACTTCTTTCTGATTTAGGCAATCCAATTCTACTGCGAATATCCTCACAGCCATTTCTTAATGCATATACCATTCACTGAATAAGGCAGATTAATCTAGAGCAGTAGTGCTTGATATAACCAAAGCCTTTGACTAAGTCTGGTATGAAGATCTTAAGAAAATTAATTTGTACGGTATTACTGGACGAATATTTAATATAATCAGATCCTTCTTAGCTAAAAAAAAGATCCAGGTGGTCCTCGATGGCCAGACATCTAAACAACTGCACATTAATGCGGGTGTGCTCCAGGAGTCGATCTTTGGATCTTTATTATTCCTGATCTTCGTAAACGACCTACTTGATGCAACCGTGTCCGAGATGGGTACATTTACTGATGACACCACGCTCTATTCTCGACGTCAGGGCAAATCGAATGCACACATATCTATGACAATGGCTGAATCCTTAGAAAATGACCTCCAGTCTTTAGTGGAATGAGGACATAAATGAATGGTTACATTTAATGCTACTAAGATAATTTTCTTTTTAACAATTATAAGGAAACTTATCAACCACCAATTGCCATGGCTGATAGCATCCTTCTCAAGAGTCCAACATTTGAAACTCCTCAGCCTAACATTCGCAGGTAACATGAATTGGAATAAATACATAGGAGATACTGCCAAGTTTGCTGCAACGAAGATGAGCTCCTTCTATCAGGCTAGAAAACTTCTGCACTTATGCCCCTCTAAACTTGCTGCACTTATGCCCCCCCCCCTCTACTTGCTGCACTTATGCCCCTCTCAACTTGCTGCACTTATGCCCCTCTAACCTTGCTGCACTATGCCCCCCCTCAACATGCTGCACTTATGCCCCTCAACTTGCTGCACTTATGCCCCCCCTCAACATGCTGCACTTATGCCCCCCCTCAACTTGCTGCACTTATGCCCCCCTCAACTTGCTGCACTTATGCCCCCCCCTCAACTTGCTGCACTTATGCCCCCCCTCAACTTGCTGCACTTATGCCCCCCTCAACTTGCTGCACTTATGCCCCCCCTCAACTTGCTGCACTTATGCCCCCCTCAACTTGCTGCACTTATACCCCCCCTCAACTTGCTGCACTTATGCCCCCCCTCAACTTGCTGCACTTATGCCCCCTCAACTTGCTGCACTTATGCCCCCCTCAACTTGCTGCACTTATGCCCCCCTCAACTTGCTGCACTTATACCCCCCCTCAACTTGCTGCACTTATGCCCCCCTCAACTTGCTGCACTTATGCCCCCCCTCAACTTGCTGCACTTATGCCCCCCCCTCAACTTGCTGCACTTATGCCCCCCCTCAACTTGCTGCACTTATGCCCCCCTCAACTTGCTGCACTTATGCCCCCCCTCAACTTGCTGCACTTATGCCCCCCCTCAACTTGCTGCACTTATGCCCCCTCAACTTGCTGCACTTATACCCCCCCTCAACTTGCTGCACTTATGCCCCCCCTCAACTTGCTGCACTTATACCCCCCCCCTTCAACTTGCTGCACTTATGCCCCCCCTCAACTTGCTGCACTTATGCCCCCCCTCAACTTGCTGCACTTATGCCCCCCCTCAACTTGCTGCACTTATACCCCCCCTCAACTTGCTGCACTTATGCCCCCCCTCAACTTGCTGCACTTATGCCCCCCTCAACTTGCTGCACTTATACCCCCCCCCTCAACTTGCTGCACTTATGCCCCCCCTCAACTTGCTGCACGGATGCCCCCCTCAACTTGCTGCACTTATGCCCCCCCTCAACTTGCTGCACTTATACCCCCCCTCAACTTGCTGCACTTATGCCCCCCCTCAACTTGCTGCACTTATGCCCCCCTCAACTTGCTGCACTTATGCCCCCCTCAACTTGCTGCACTTATGCCCCCCTCAACTTGCTGCACTTATGCCCCCCCTCAACCCAATAAGCAGCAAAATTACATTACTTAGGTCTCCAGATACCGGAAGGCATTCAACTCTAATAGCTTCTTTCTTCAAACAACTACCCTTTGGAATTCCCTACCTGCTCTCTGTTTCCTTGACTGTACCAATATGCAAAAATTTAAATGTAATGTAACCAAGCATCTCGCTGCACAAATCCAAACTTAAGATGCTCCCTATAAAACTGGCCCCTAATCCAGTGGCAATATACCTTGTTTAGAGTGATAAAATAAAAAAAACTTGTTCTTCATTTTACAATAACAAAGCAGTTTTCTTCCAGACAAATAAACTGTTTGTTCCAACGATATCTGCCATTTCATTAATCAGGTTAAGTCACATGTTTGCCATTTTCATCCCCAACGAAGCCAGACAACAACACGTTGCAGAATATCCATGTTCATATTTTACTTTCTAATATGTTTACTATTTTTCCATATCTTAATAATGGTATCATAAATACATTTTGAGAACTCTTCCGCTATAGAGTATACATCAAAGGTCCATTTGATTCTAAAAGAGACTATAACAATCGGCCACCCTTCAGCCTAGAAAAAGTTCTTAGAAAATAAAAACTATGAAACCAGTTTGAGCGTCCATTAATGTTGTTTGCATGTGAATCTATGATTACTTACTCTGTGTGTTCATGAAATGTCTGTAGATAAGTTTTAATTGTTCGATGTTATGACATATTTTTGCATGTTAGTAAGTATAATAATCTGTTTGTTATAATCAATTGCATTGTTGAAAATATACATTGCCAGTTTGTTTGATGTCATCCACATATGTTGTTGTGTACATTTTGTTTCTTGTCATCTGCATTTTCATCCTCTTCTATTTCTATATGTATCGTTACTCTAGAAGAACTGGCTCAGTAAAGGAAAGTTGATATTTAGTTACAAGTGTAGTGTCCCCCTCAAGTGTACACTGCTTCAACATCAGTTATTTTTTTGAAAGCAAAGTTGAACTTAAATTGTTAAAAACTAATTTTCTTTTTTTTTTACTAAAAATTTAAACCACTAAAAAAATTATTTGAGAAAAGAGCATTGTTAATAAATAGTAGGGCTACCTCGCGTTGCCCGGGGGCATAGATAATAAAATAGAAATTTTTTAAAAGTGTATAACCACTTTTCTTTCAAATTTATCTCTGTCTCCCCCTCCAACTGCCTTCTCTCTCTCTCTCTCTCTCTCTCTCTCTCTCTCTCTCTCTCTCTCTCTCTCTCTCTCTCTCGAACAGTTTCTCTCTCTTTCTTTCTCTCCAACTGCCCCATCTCTTTTTTTCTCCCCTTCCCTCTCTCTATCTCTCTCTCCTTACTGGTTCAATATAATAGAAAGAAAAAGAAAACTGACTGATTGACCTAGTTTCCGTGTTGGTTTTGAAGTAAGAATAAAAAAAACTTTAAATATTTCCCCCACCCTCCCTTGCTCTAATTTGATCTCTGGTGAATATCATATTATTTTCTTTTTCCATAACCACGCTGCGATCACACTTCATCTGATGATGTAAGTGTAACTTGTGTAGTTTCTGACTTTTAGTCAGACATACACACACATGCAGAATTATAACTTTCCTTAATATAATGGAAAAAAAATTTTTTCAAAGATTGTATAACAGTGAACTGGGTTCTTTTTGAAAGCAAAAAAAAGTAACTCTTTCTAATTGTCTTTTTTAAATACATACACTTATAATTTAACATTTCCCTTCATAAAATTTCTTTATTTCATGAGAAAAACACTTAAAAACTCTGTTTTTTTTGTTTTGTTTTTGTAAAGTTGAAAAATAAGTTTTAAAAACAATTTTTTTTTCTGTTTACATTTGATTGGCTCGTTCCTCTGCAAAGGTTCTCAAAATGCGCTATTTATGATGTTTGTTACTTTTTGGTAAAAATGATTGGTATTTTGCTGCACCAGTCCTAAGTATATATATATATATATATATATATATATATATATATATATATCAATTGCATATTATTTGGATTATTTGGGCTACTAATCTTATCTTGGTTGTTATAATCACAACGGTTTTGGTTGATGCGACCTTCTTCAGGTGTATCTTTCAAACTTGGGAATCTGTACAGAATTTCACACTGACCCTTTATTTAATCCACGGACATAGATTGTTCTCATTTCATCAACTATGACTCAGTAGTAGTGTTCATTTATGTTACTCTTATTATTATTGGCCGTAGTAAGTGAGTTGATTGTTAATCATGTGAATAATAAAGCTTCTTCTTCTTCTTCTTTCGTGTGAATCAGATCATTCTGGTGTTGGCATTTGTTTCCCCGATGTTTTTCTAGTTAGAAATCTTTCTGGAAAGACATTGGGTAATTACGGGAAGGACCACGAGAAGGTTGCCAACATCCCTAAGTGAAAGTGGTACTGTGGAACCGACTGGATTCGAACTTGGAACACCCAGGTCTTCAGTCTGTGTCGATGTCCACTTAACCATTGTCACCTCCCAATAATAAAGCTGAGAATAATAGTCTGAATAATTGAAATAATATAAATATGAATTGTTAACTTAGCAATGATTTTTCTCAGAATTGATATACGCTCAAATTTCTTTGGTATTTGGATGTTGGGGTGAGTGAATGAACAAGATGGATGCCACTGGTTATAGATTTGCCTAGCAATTGTGATGCTGAGCTGTTGACCAAATTAGCAACCATCAACTGTAATCTTTTTTTCTCAACATTGTTTTGTAATGCTCATGGGAGCCGGTCAGATTGCAGCCCATTTCGAATGTGGTTCCATACCTACAAGTACTATCTCCCCCTTTTCCTAAGAGAGAGTAGAAAGTGGGTGTTGGGTTTACTTTCGGCAGCCTCATAACTTTCGCTTCCCTTAGTTTGTCCTTTAGTCCTCACATTTCATGAGTGATGTTTCTGACAACAGGGGAAAAATTGCTGTTTTCTGAGTCCGAATCTATCCATCTAACACTTATTGTTGGCTAGCTTTTGACCTTGAAATAGTATTTTTCTTTTTTATCTCCTTACATCAAGTGGTTTCATGCCTTGTCTGGAGCAATTTCCATTCAAAGAAAATCTTCACACTTATACCGAGAACAATTACAACTGGCTGCACTTCTATACATTTATATAAAAACTGAAACATGGATTCTCTCTTCAGCCAATTCCAGGTTCTCTTCCAATTTTGAAAACTGAAGATGTGTTTTGTGTGTGAAAAGAAAACCGAAAATCTTGGTTGATTGCAAAATAAAATAATAATGAAATCACAGTGTTCAGATGCAAAAGTGCATGTGTAGTACATCATAAAGTCATGTACAATTGTCAGGAAAATGAAGAGTGTGTTATGAGTCATGATATGCATGTGTGCATATGTATGGAGGGTGGGACATCAGGTGTAGTTTTGACACATTTCGGAAAGCATGAGAGTTTTAAAGTATACAATGTCTTCACAGCCAACAATTGACGCAAGCAGTTTGTTCCATCCTTCAACAATTCTGAGTGTGAAAAAACGTTTCCGAAAATCATGTGCTGTTTTCTGACTTTGTAGGCATGTCAACATGTGTTAGGCACACGAAGATGAAAAAGGTGCTCACGGTTGTTGGAAAGATGGTTAATAATTTTGTATGTGTTTACTAAGTTGCTAGACATCGACACTCCAGTGAATTCAATCTCATGTGTTCAGAATATAGCAGATATCTGATGGAGGGTATTCACTTGATTGCATGTCTCTGAACAGTTTGCAGGCAATCGATGTTCTGAGCAAGAAAGTTTAATTTATGAATCAATTATATGAAATTCCCTTCACAAATCAAAAAAAAAAAATGGTTGTAATCCCCGAATCAAATGGATTTACAGCAGAAATAAAGAAATTGAAAACAACAACGGTCAACTTGTGACCCTAACAAAATTCTAGTTTTCCCACTAAGGGAGTGGAAATACCCCCTAAATGTGAAAAACTTACAATTTTTTTTGTTAATATATAAAAATTACTTCATTAGAATTTCTTCCAAATCTACAAAAAATTGTTATTAATAGTTGCTTAATTGATTCAATTACTGTTGGCCCAAAGAGAATAATAGTTTGACTTCCATCGGGCTGAAAATGGACCCCCAAATGGACAAAAATCCGATTTGTTTTTACAAATCTCTTAATTTTACATTCATTTATGCTTAATGTTTGCTTACATGCTTTAAGTAGTGGCGATCACAGAAAAACTTGTTTACCTCCAGACAAGTTGAAAATATCTCCAAAATAAGCTAAAATTGCAATTTTTTTGCAAATATAAAAAATTATATTAAAAAAAATTTTTTTAATCTATTATAACATTGGGATGTGTGACTATTTTAGTTTCGATATCGGTTTTGTGTTTTTATTTAGTTTTTTTTTTCTAAGAAAGCCATTCATTCTTTTGTGAGTATAATAATAGATTACTAGTTGGACTTTGTGGAAATTCCATGGTGCTTTATACATCAATCTGTATAATTTACGGTTAATAATATTCTCTCTTTTGAAATAATAAATGTCTGTCAGGATCTATTAAGAAAAAAACTCTTTTTTCTTCTGTAAAAATAATTGTCATTGTCAGCTAAATATTCTTTAAATAAATAAAACGAATTTCTCTTCTTCATTTATTTAAAATTGTAGCAAATTACATCTTTTTAAAACAATAAATATCCTTCTTACAGTAAAAATAATTGTTAGTAAATATTTTTCAAATAAATAAAACAAATGTAAATTTTTTAAATGTATTTAATTAAAATTGTACTATTTTAGTCGACGGAACAACATAATTCGATTTTGGAACAATTCATTTTAAAATGAGTAAAGTAACAGATTAATATATGTATAGATTTTATCCGTTCATTTTCTCTTCGATTCATTTTCTTTTTGTATTTTCTCTTTTTCTCATCTTCAATTATTCTGATTTTTTTCGACCAATTGTTCATGTTTGCTGAATTCTTTCCCTTTGCTGTGCCCTTTTTGCCTCTTCAAAATTGTTCAATCATTCATTGAAAAGAGAAAGTCTATACCAATTTCATCATCTGTTTTCTTTTTTCCTCATTTTTCTTGTCTCTTTCAATTTTAGCGATTTCTTATTCCCCTTGCACTCTCACTTCTTTCTCTTTTTTTTCATATTAATATATTTTCACATCTGAATCCTTTCTTCCAACTTCCATCTCCTGCTCCCCTCAATTCTCCTTCATTTGCTCCTCCCTCATCCATTTACCAATTATCTGTTTGACCCTATCCCACTCCCACCTTCTCATCCTTCCTCTTATCTAAATTTTCTTTTTTTTATCATTATTTCTTTCTTCCTCTCCATTCTCTGCAGATAAAATGGATTTTTTAAACCTGAATCCTTCCATCAAATTTCTAAACTTCCTCTTCCTATTCTCCCACCCATCCGACGATTCCATCGCAGGCAACTTGATACACCAGTGCTGCAAATATTTTCATTCTGCTGCTACCCAGAATCCTTCTTCCACCTGCATCTTATAGAGTACCCCCCCCCTCTCTCTCTCTCTCTCTCTCTCTCTCTCTCTCTCTCTCTCTCTCGACTCAACACATGTGGCTTCTTCTAATACTGATGCTATTGTTGCCATAGTAATGCTGTCATTATATCTTTAAAGAAACCACAAATTCTCTCTTTCAGATTTTAAATCACTTATTTCTTATTCTGTGGATATGGGCAAGATTTTTGCAGGAAATTGAGATATATATTGAGAAAAATTCCTCATAAAATAAAGTGTTATTTAATTTTGCAGTATTAGAAAGAAGGAATATGGAAGTGGCATTGTGTAGTCTTCATGCAGTACTGTAAACTGAGTTTTGTTGGGGCTACTGCATCACTTTCACTAGCACCATTGCGAAGGGTATGAATCCAACTATGGATTAAATACTAGGGCAGCCTTGGTTATGCAATCATTCTAGGAGAAGCAACACTCTAAATAACATCAGTCTTTCTCTGCTTATTCCAACATTGTTTCCAGTCGTCCTGAACTTCTCCTTGGTATTGGACTCAAGTATTGCCGGTTCAGGAGAGGTGAAGTTGGGGATTGCAGAAGCCTATCTTCACTATAGACCCCCCCCACACACACAGGAACCTTTACAGATTCAAGACTGAAAGGATACTTCTATCAAGAAAGAAGATTGTAAAAACAAGGATTTTCAATTTTTTTAACACCAACACACCTATTTACATAATAGTTTTAACATTAGTTAATTTGGATTATTCGGACTAATGTTCTTATCTTGAATGTTGATCTCACAACGTTTCGGCCGATGTAACATCCGACCTTCTTCAAGTGCGTCTTGTTGAATTATGGAATCTATATGGAATTTCGAAGTGAACCCTTCTTGTTCCGTCAGTCGTGACTGGATGGAATTCTTAAGTAATTTATATGGTGTTTGTGCTTTATGGCAACAAACCCAAAATCCTTCCTTATTTCTAGAGGAGTGAATTGAAAGGGGAGATAATTCGAATTTTTTTTTATAAAATCATCCAGAAATTTTGGATTTTGAAACCCATGTCCTCAGATTTTGTTGTAACTTGCACCACAGATGGACATCATAAAAACTAAGAAATCCTGAAAATTTGAGGATGCAACTCCAAGCGGTTTCTGATTTAGAGCCGTTTACGTGTCGCGTAAATCGCGCAAGATGTCGCCCGGGCGACATTTTAGTAATTACATTTTCTTGAATATTTTCAGTTTGGAACATGATGTGATACTGAAAATTCACACAGGTATGTTCTTCAACCCTAGGAATCCAAAAATGGCATCAACTTTGCTCAGAAATGAAGCCTTCTATGAGATTTTATCAAATTTTGAAATCTTTTACATGTGCACCAATATCGGGCAAAAAAATTATGTAGCTGATATGGTAACGGGTTTTTTTCTTTTGGACATTCATTTAGACACTATGAAGTACCTCTGGACCAAAAATGGTAAATATTACTTTTTTTGTTCACTTACAGTGTCTATTCAAAGTTAGATCTTTTTCCGAGGGTTCAGAAATACCCTATTGGGGAAGCAACTAGTTTGGATATGCGAGATCAAAATTTATATAAAATTCACATTGAAATAAGTTTTAGAAAGTAAAAGTTAAAAGAGTCTCACATTGATTAGATATTTACAATAAAAGCTGACTTCACAACAAAAACCAGCACACGACAACATTATCTACATGGGTTATTCTCATCAATTTTAACTGAGAATAAATGTTGAATGGTTTTACTTATGACTTATAAGATAGATGAAGTTAGCACTGTTTGTGTTTATTTAATAACTGCATAGCAGTTTTTATTAAGGTAAAAAGTTTCGGGTTGTTAACACCATCCATTGTAAAATGACTGAGTGAAACATCATTAAAATGTCCCATGCACAACGGCACTTTGGTCCAATGTCACCAGAATCCAATGATTATGCCAATTTTGGCTACTGAACCATAATAGCTGCTTAAATATTGATCATATTTCTTGTATAACAAAGTTTTTCTTTGCCTATTATGCCTGCATTAGTTGGTGGTTAATTTTTTCAGTAAAACGTGTCCCATATGCAACGGAGCTGAATTAGTTCACCATAATGTACTGCAACAATCCTAAAATAATTTTAAATGATCTATACCTAATTAAAATATATAATAGTGGTTGGTGCAATTTGTTTATTCCATTATGCAGGCAAGAAAGTTAGGCAGCACTTGATTCTTATACCAAGAAATTAGCTGTAGAAAATATAGAAGAATTTGAGGTAGGCACAAATTTATGAATATTTTAACTTTTGATTTTCCGAGGGTTCAGAATTCACTGGAAAAATGTATATAAATCTGTTCACTAACTTCTTACTCATCCCCTGCTATCAAACTTAAGTTACCTGATTATCTCTATATATTCTATTTTATTGTTTTGTCTTCAATTCAACAGTAAACAAAAGAAAACAAGATGACTGATGAAGCTTGCTCTGTTGGTGTCAAACTCCATTTAGAATATCACAAATTAGACTATGATTGTTCCAAAGGAATTGAGAATCTGTCAGATTTGAACAAAGACGTTATTGTGGAGAGCTGGGCTTAAGGAACATAAAGGCGAGTTATCAACCATCTGCTTTCATCACAAAAAATATTTTGGAAATGTGTTTGAACATAGAGCAAAGGCCTCAAAGGTTGCGGTGGATTGTTACAGCATAAAAGTAAAGTCAAAGATGTACAGCTGATATTGTTGGTGATGGCAAAAGAGCTGGAGGTGAGAGGGTACAATGTAACACCAGGACACATTCTTTGTCCTCAGTGTATGATGAAATATGTGAGACTGATCTATGATACAGACAGGATAGATGCAGACTACACCAGTGAACTTTTGCAAAGCCACAAAAAAACTTGAATATTAGTCTGAAATCCATGGACATTTCTCCTGTCGCTTTAAATGGTGTTGTTCCTCATAGTCGTGTTCATAGTGCCAAAAGGAAATTAGAACAAGTGATTAGAACAATCAAAAGCGACCTGTCGACTGTATACAAAGTCAACGCTGAAGAATTGACTGTGTCAGAATCAGTGCATATTGGATAGATTACATGATCTGATGAAGGAGAAATTGAAGAAAGCCTCGACTTAAGATCAAATCCAAATCATGACACTTGCTCCTGATTCGTGGTCTCGTGAATACTGTTCCAAATTCTTCAAGGTGTCAGAGTACGTTGTTCGAACTGCCAGGGAACTGAAGAATGTGAGTGGTATTCTCTCAAAGTCTGCCCCTAAAAAAGGGAAAAACCTCTCCCCAGAGACAGCAGAACTGGTAGTACACATGTATGAAAATGATGAATACAGCCGTCAAATGCCAGGCAAAAAGGACTGTTTGTATTGTAAAGGGTGTTCACAAACAAAAGCATTTAATACTATGTAACCTGGATGAATTGTATGCTGTTTTTAAACAGAAGTATCCCAATGTCACGGTGGGGTTTTCCAAATTTTCTCGGTTGCATCCAAAGTGGTGTATATTAGCTGGATCTAAAGGTACCCATTCTGTTTGTGAGTGTAGCATACATCAGAATGCAAAACTTCTTGTAGACGCCATTGGTTGGGACGTCACTTACAAGGATTTGATCTCAAAACTAGTTTGTGATTCTTCCAACAAGGAATGCATGATGCACCGTTGTGAGGTATGTCCTGACAGAGAAGCATTGCAGAAGTTCTTGGATGAAAAGCTGGTTGATGTGGATCCAGATGATGAATTTCATTTTAGTCAATGGGACACAACTGACCGTGCCACATTAAGTACTCGTACAACAACGTATGAAGAATACAAAGATTTCTTGATTGAAAAAAATCGACAATCTCACACGACACTCATATATAACAAAATGTCAAACTAGATACTTGACTAAAAAGAAAGAGAATCTTTGTTCGAATGAGGTTCTTGTCCTTGTAGACTTTGCAGAAAATTATCAATTTCTCATACAAGTTTTCATTGGAGCAAGGAATATTGCACCCTGTAGTGCTTTACTACCGAGATTCCGATGGAACACTGAAGCATCTTTCATTGTGTTTTATTTCTAATGACACTGCATTCGTGTATCAAACCCAGACAATGACAGTTCACTATATTTGTGCATTATTGCCCCATGTAAACAAAATGACTTACTTCAGTGATGGCTGTGGGGGTCAATATAAAAATTATTAAAACTTCATAAATTTATGTCTGCATAAACAGGACCTTGGGATTGATGCAGAGTGGGTTTTCTTTGCTACAAGCCATGGAAAATCCCCTTGTGAGGTAATCGGTGGTTCAGTAAAACGGCATGTGACTAAACAGTCGCTTCAACGTCCTCTGAATAATCAAATCCTGGATTATAAAGCCATGCTAGAAGCCTGCCTGGAGATGTCTGCAATCAAGTTCTTTGATATTAGTATGGAAACTATGGAGGAGGTGAGAAAGTTTCTTGAGGCAAGATTTTCCAGGGAAAACACAGTACCAGGAAGCAGAAGCAGCCACCATTTTGCCCCGTTGTCAACATCGAACATTGGTCATAAGCTGACCAGCGAGGATGAATCATATACAGACAACCATGATTTTAACTTGCCATCAATTCTTGAAATCTCTAACATTTCACTAATCCAATATGTAACCTGTGTTTATAATTCTTTCTGGTGGATTGGCATTGTGAGTGAAATTAATGCAGAGGAAGGTGATGTAACCGTCGAGTTCATGCACCCTCATTGACCATTCAATTGGCCGCAAATTGATGATACATGGGTTGTTCCTATCAAGAAAATTCTTTATGTTGTCTCACCAACAACATATACAGGAAGAACATACAAGATAACTGATGAGGAGTATGAAAAAACGATTTCTGCATTTCAGTGGCATAAAGAAAATAACAGTATGTAGATAATGTTGTTGTATGCTGGTTTTTGTTGTGAAGTCCGCTTTTATTGTAAATATCTGATCACTGTATTACCTTTTACTATTTAAATTTTACTTTCTAAAACTTATTTCAATGTGAATTTTATATAAATTTTGATCTCGCATATCCAAACTAGTTGCTTCCCCCAATAGGGTATTTCTGAATCCTCGGAAAAAGATCTAACTTTGAATAGACACTGTGAGTGAACAAAAAAAGTAATATTTACCATTTTTGGTCCAGAGGTACTTCATAGTGTCTAAATGAATGTCCAAAAGAAAAAAAACCCGTTACCATATCAGCTACATAATTTTTTTGCCCGATATTGGTGCACATGTAAAAAATTTCAAAATTTGATAAAATCTCATAGAAGGCTTCATTTCTGAGCAAAGCTGATGCCATTTTTGGATTCCTAGGGTTGAAGAACATACCTGCGTGAATTTTCAGCATCACATCATGTTCCAAACTGAAAATATTCAAGAAAATGTAATTACTAAAATGTCGCCCGGGCGACATCTTGCGCGATTTACGCGACACGGAAACTGCTCTCAATGGGAAACCGCTTGGAGTTGCATGCTCAAATTTTCAGGATTTCTTAGTTTTTATGATGTCCATCTGTGGTGCAAGTTACAACAAAATCTGAGGACATGGGTTTCAAGCCCTGGATGATCTGACATGAAAGAACCCTATAACGAAACGATCATATTTGATGTTTTCCATAACAACACAGATAGAGAAGCATGAGAATTTGTCAGAAGAAACATTTAAAAACAGTATTTTTGTAATAAAATACATTAAGAAACGGTATTAAAAAGGAAATAAATTAGATTTCTTTGAGTAACTTTGACGTCATACAAAATAGAAAAATAGAAAACTCCTTCCACAAACGTATCGTCACATAAAACCATCAGTTTTTAATGCGTATGGTATTAGTCGCATATCACCTCCACAGACGTATATTACCACACCAGAAATTAGTCTGTGTGCTTGCAAAAAATCGACTAACTTCGCCTTATCTCTAGTTAAGTATAAAATGTCTGAAGATTTAACTCATTGACGTCCATTTTTGGAAAATTAGGAAAAGAATTAAGACACTTAAAATAATTCGAATTATCTCCCCTTTCGATTCACTCCTCTATCTATTTCTTTTGTCTGGTCGACTCGCTGGTCCATTTTCTCATTCTTTTTAATTAGAAACTATAAACAAAGTCAAAGCTTTTTTCACTGCTTTTATCCTCGTGAGTCAATCAAAGGAAAAAAAAACTTTCAGTTGTCTGCCCTTGCAACTGCCTACAATAATCCCTCATTTTTGATGCCCTTAAATTCGAATGTTCAAAATCTCTAGACTTTTCTGTTCCACAGAATCAGTTTCTACGCTGTGAAGTGTGAATCTCATACCTTTGGCCTTACTCACTGGTCAGACATGATTGGTTGGCTAGTCACACAGCAGAGTTATTTGATGCAAATATGCATCTATGTTGATCCTCTAAATATCCAATTGTTAAAAAGAGCATCAGACACAATTCTATTTTACTGTTAACCTATTTCACTTTGACGGTAAATTTTTAACTTTTTCTAATGCGTTATCTGATTGGATATATTTTAAACCTTTTACAATGAATGATGCTGGGGTATTGGGTATCTATAACCATTATAATTAAAGTTTTAATTCAAGTGGATGGTGTTCGAAACAGCTAGATAAAATGTCTCTCTGATTCACAGAAGAAAGTGTATAACGACGACATTGTTGTTTAACAGAAAATACCTTTTATTTTGGATGAACTGGAAAGGAATTAAAAACATCCAATAGTAATCTTTACAAAAAGTGTGGTGCCATGCATCCTGGCAGATTCCAATTCTAGGTTGGTGAGTTGAACAAGACCAGCCTTAACATGTCCGTTTCCTTGTGCGACCTGATTCCAACTGTTTGATAGTGGGAAAGAACGTTTGCATGGGCACGCTTCAAAAAACTAGTCCAACAAACTGTATTCATACACTAACCAATTCTATTGATCAATAGGCCAATTATTCAGTGCTAAACTTTGTCTATTTACATCAAGAGAAAATAGTACATGAAAACATGTGACTGCTGCACCTATTATCCTGTGATCATCATCAGATAAACTAGAATAAGTAGTTCCCAATATATAAATTTGATCTATTCCTGAATGGACTCCCATTCTTATGTTTAGGGTTCACAAAATGAAAAGCAAAAAGAGAAATAAATCTCTCTCACCTTTAAAGTTCACAAAAAGAAAAAAGAAGAAAGAGAAAATAATAAAACGAAAAGATAACATCAATTATTGAAGCTCGGACACATTCGCCACATTCTCTTCAGTCCTTTCTATTTGTCTTCTTTTTTCCCCCTATCTTGCTCCAGATGTAAGATAGCATTATACTTTGAAATCTTCAAAGTAAAACAAAGGTCAACCCCCTCACCTTCTCTTAGTCTGTTATGCTTCCACTCACCCATAATAAAACTTCCCTTCCTCCTCTTTTTTTAACTTAAACTCCTACATATAATTCTAATCCCTTCTCTTGTTTAACCATTAATAAAAATTCAACAAATATTTTTATATTTAACTAATCTTCTCCGCTATAATAAAGATCAATGTGTATTTATTTTAATATATATATATATAAATAAATTAGTAGCTTGGAATTGAATGAGGATCACTACTATATACTTTTAACTCTGCCCATAACATCATATTACTTTCTTCATTTTTTACGGTCTGCACCATTCTTTCTGATAACCCATTCGATTGAGGGTGATATGGTGGAGTCTTATACGGTATACACCCTATTTTTCCAACCATAAACTAAGATCTTAATCACAAACCTCTGGTGCATTATCGGATACCAGGTTTTTTGGTATGCTGTTTTTGGAAGTATAACCCTTAGAATCTGTTTTATCGTAGAACTTTTCTTGTCTGGCATACGTGCTAGTATTAATAAAAGTTCCACTTCAGTAATGTATGCATTATCCATATGTACACGACTCCATGACTCCACTTCTCTAGGTCATGTATGTAAAGTAGTTTGTGTAAAATTTCTTCATTCATTTTTTTATATATTCTTCGACATCTCCTGAATATCTCGACCAACATGATTTTAATTATATCCTTTTCTATGTGGCCGCTACTCCACAGTGTATATCATCAAGTACACTTTTTATCACTAATTTTCTTTGTGTTTCTTGGGGAATTATCAGATCTCCATTACCAATCATTGCATTTTCTTTCGTTAATTTATGTCTTATTTCTTTGTAGGGTCTTTCTGCCCTGGAACAATTTCCCCATATGTTTTTTCTTATTCTAGATGCTATCCTATTTAGCGCTGGATCGTGTTTAGTTTCCTCAGCTATTCTAAAGAACAAACATACCGAATGTAAGAATCTATCTTCAAATTCTTTGGCTTTAGTTTTTGACTCCTGATAAAATCGCAACCATTGATAGTCGTGTGGAATTCAATTTCCTTTAACATATTTTATATCAAATTTAACTTAATGTTTTCACTATTGGTTTCTTTGACATAATTAATCTTTTTTTTTGTTCTTCTGACCAGATGAATTTAATATTAATTTTCTTAAATTTGCAAACGGTTCAGTCAGGTCTGTATAATTTGGTAAATATCACCTCTAGAAATATATTAATCCCCTAAAAGATTCAAGTTCTTTTTATATTTGTAGGTATACATATTTTTAGTATTTTTTCTATTACGGCTTGGTCTGGTGATGTACCTTCTTTTTTTTTCTTTTTTTTAAATAGAATAACCTAAAAATGATAATTTACTACTATTGTTTACACATTTCTTTTCATTCTTTTCATTTATTGTCATTCCAGCATTTCTTAATTTATTCAAGATGATGTCATTTTTATTTTTAATTCATTATCATTAGAAGCTCCTATGCATATATCGTCTTGGTAACAGACCATATTTTTCATATCTACTAAAACCTGTTCGATGGCCCTTTGAAATATGACACCCTTTTTCATTTTAGTAACCCTATTGGCATATTTATCGTTGTTACTTCTTTGAAGTTATTGTCTATTGATATTTGGTGATATGCCGTTTTCAAATTTATTTTTGTAAAAACGCTCGTTCTTGCCAGTCCATATAATGCAACTTCAACATAAATACAAATTTATTGGTAATTTTGGTGCCTCATAAAAGAGGAAGTAACATATTCTTTTTTAACTTGCCTTTTTTTTTTTTTCATTTTTATCTCATTATTTAATTTGGTAGAATTTATGTTAAGTACATCGTTTCCAAGAAGTCTGTGGTTCTTTTTACGCAATGTGACACTTCTAAGTATTACTTAAAATCTATCTTCTAACCCTAACTTTCAAAGTACTCTAAAATTTTTATAAACAGACCCATCAAATTGGTGAAGTTGTAAATTGCTCTTTCATAAAGTTGGCTTTCCCATGTGTTCCCAGAAATTTCTTGGTATAAGTATTACCGCACTACCAATATTCATTTGCATTTTTAAATTGATGTTGTTAATTTTAACTTAGTATAATTTCGTTTTTCTTTTGTTCAATTTTCTATCCACATTTCTATTTTCATTTTTAATGAAAGACTTCCATATTGGTTTTTCTTTCTTCAACTCTTTCAACGTTTTCCTTTTGAATTTGCATACTGCTTGAAAATGGTTCTTTTTTGAAGAAATTTATACGTCTTTCTACATGCTGGGCATTTTTCCTCTTTTATTTCGTTTTCACATCTACAATGTCAACATTTTTTAATCTTTTTAATCTTATTGGCAAATATTTGTTCATGGGTTGAATTTCAAAGTACTTTCAAGTTTTTATAAACAGACCCATCAAATTGGTGAAATTGTAAATTGCTGTTTCATAAAGTTAGTATTCCGATGTGTTCCCAGAAATTTCTTTATATAAGTGTTACCTCACTGCCAGTATCCATTTGCATATCCAAATCGACGTTGTTATTTTAACTTTTAATATGATGTCATTATGCTGTTTCCAGGATGCATTTGTTTTGTAGAAAACGTGCAACCCTCTGACAGCTAATATAAATTCTAATCAACAAGTAATACTCTGAGGCATAGTATTATTTTAGACACAGATTTATTGCACATCGACAAAGGTAAAAACTGAAAAGAAAGAAATAAAAAAACATTGTTTCAGAAACGTATAAATACAAAAATGAAGACAACAAAGGACGGGGAGTGCCTAAAGTCTAATGAAGCTGTAAGTTTATAAATTAATAGAATAGAAAATATTAGGTGCATAAAAGATAATACTAGAATGGAAAAAGATAGAATTATGCTATTAAATGAGCGTGTTTATGTGGTTAAAAAAGGGAGATACACACGTGTTGAAAAGGTAAAAATGATTCGTTTAGATAAAAAAATATAAAAGGAAAAATAATACTAGCACTATTTAATTCTATTCTTTGAGAGAAGAAAGACAATATTTCTTACTGGAGATGCTCAGAAATGTTGAGATATTTAAAGAGATTGAAATCTCCATGGGGGTTGGGTGAAAAAGATTCTCACCAGGGATGGCTTAGAAGAATCTCTTACGAAAAAAGGGCCTGCAAAGGGAGATAAATCCTGAGGGATTTATTCTTCTGTTCGACGTCATGAAATTGCACTAGTTTTTGGCACAAAGAAGGACAATCTCAGTAATGGGTCTGAGGAATCGCTGCAGAAACGAGTTTGAGTAGAAGGAGCAAGAACATGAGCCGTTGGGACAGAAGTTACTGAAAGGAATAGGAACAGGAGCCACTGGAGCAGGCACTGCTGGAAGGAGCTGGAGCAGAAGTCACTGGAAGGAATAGGAACAGGAGTCGCTGGAAAGAATAGGAGCAGGAGCATGCACTGCATAGAGTGAACGGGAGAGACAGGCTGGGTTGTGGTACCGTCCTTTTGTTTTGGTGTTGTTGAAGATACAATATGACGGCTGACCGTATTATGTTCGTTAGTGAATTTGGAGGCAAATAGTTTCTTGACAGCTATAGCTATGATGGCTGTTGAGGTTGGAGATGCATTTCCTCTTCAAGGTGATTGTCTTGGTTCTTGTTTATCCTGACGGTTATTGGTAGGATTAACCTCCAGTTTTGGTGGTGGTTCGGGCGGTGGCCTGTCTATACCAACGAATTTAGAATACTGTTCAGTCCTCTCAAGAATACTCTGGGTCCTGTCGTCTTTAGCTGTGCTCGTAGTTGCATCCATCTTTGATAAAATTAACCTGGCTCGTTTTTCAAAGTGGTGTTTGTTTTAGACTTAACAAAAGATGTCTCCTGAGGTGAAGATGTGTCAGATGTAATCTTAGAGAGGCTTGATTTAGCAGGTGAAGCTGAAGATGACTGTAAGCCTTTATCCACCATTTTTTGACTTAGCAGATACTATTGACAAGGGTTGGGTTTTTGTTGCGTCGCAATATTCGTCGAGTGTAGGAGTGATAACAGATTTTACTCTTGCCACACTTTTTGGACTCTCATTTATAGGTTGTTTCTTAAGTTTTACATGCATAGATTTGATGTGCAATATTGTACTTGTCAAGATGGGTTGAATGACTGCTGAAGCGAGAGAATTTAAGGGTTGGTTGAAGGGAAAACTTTGTAGTTGGTGGTGCAGATGGTTTAGAAAAAGAGAGAGATCTAGGTGGAGGAGCTGCTTCGGCAACTTGGGCGTGGCGAAAAGTGTGGCCGATATGCATCAGGATGGCTAGAGCCCTGGCTATTGACGACCAGATGGAGAGCTTCTCAAAATGTAGGGATTCGAGCCCTCATGTTCGCAGATGTGGTTAATGTAGACACTTGCAGAATGACCTTCGTGTCTGTGTCATGGTTGATTAAGTCATAACTGACTGTCTCTGGGTGGTCTTCGCATCCCGGTAAGGTAAATGCAGGACCATTAAGCCAAGTAGTTCTCTGGAGATGAGATGCAGGTACAGAGCAGGTGCCGAGGTGAGCAGAATTCTGTTTGCTTGCCAGGAGGGCAGCACAAAGCTCCGATCTGGGGACGGAATGTTTAAGCTGTGGAGCAAGTTTCACTTTCCCCGGGATGTAGCAGATTTGACAAATTGCTTTGTTGCCGGTGACTTTAAGGTAGGCTAGTATGGCGAGGACTTTGGTGGGGTCATTGTCGAGGTACAAGAGGAATCTCAAAAAGTTCCTGTGTTCGTCTTTCACTGTGAAACGATGTAACATACATTTGGTGCCAGCGGTAACAGTGGCGATTTCTTTGAGGAAACAGGTGAGGACTCCGACCAGAGTGTTGTTTAGGTCGAGTCCACTTATCGACATTTCATTCAGGGACGCTCTGTTGTGTTTGGCATTGGAGTCAAAGACCACCTGGAAGTTTCCTGGGTTTTTTTTCGGGTGATATACAACGAAGGTGGGTAAATACCAGCATCCTTCTTCTTCTGTGGGCTGAGGAGCTGCCTTAGCGTGTCTATTTTAGAATAGTTTTTCCGTAGAGCTACATCTTCGGCCATTTCATCTTCAACTCTTTCAACGGTTTTCTTTTGAATTTGCTTCAAATCGTTCTTTTTCTAAGCAATTTGTACAAGTCTTTCCACATTCTGATCATTTTTCCTCTTTTATTTCACGTTCACATTCACAATACGAACATTTTGTAATCTTTTTAAACATAAGTTTAATAAGCAAATATTTGTTCATGGGTTGAATTTTTACTGGTTGTATTTTTGTATTAGTTCTTGCTATTGCGTCAATGCATCTATAAAGACATATTTCCTATTTGTAGTTGTTCCATTATTTTATATCGGTGTGATGCATTGCACATACCTTCAATTAATTTTAATTGAATTAACTCCTCTTCAATAATTTGTTCTACTTGTCAGAGTTTCTCAAACTCACAATATCTACTTGCATTTCGTAGACGGCGTAGATATTTTATGATTGGTTTGTCACTTGTTTCATCGACATGAACTTCGTTCTTTCTGCCATGACCAACCTTTTCTTGGGTCTTGTATTTCTTATGATCTGACTTATTTTTTCAAAATTCAGGTCCTTCAGGTCTGTGGGATACACCATCGTGGATACTTTCATTATGGCCTCACATCCAGCTGTAGCTAAAAATAAATCTGTTATTTTATTTTCTCCTCCCATTGCCTTGTTGTCTTTTAAAAGTTAACCTTGGTAGTGGCTAGTAAAGCTTCATCTAACTTTCTTCTTAGAGAGAGAGAATTATATATATACTCTTTCCTACTTTTATGCTAATTAGGCATACTGAATAACCAGTTCACTACAATTATCTTCGTTTTTCTTCTAAATGAATAAATTTATCACTTCTATATTACCAGCAAAAAGGTTTACCGTTATTTCAATCAATAATGCAACATATTTTAAAATACTCTATATATAATACAGATGAAAGATCAAAAGACAGCCATTGTAATGCCTAATTTGCATAAATATTTTTTAAGCAGTTCATAATAAATTAATGTTTGATGTTATTCATTTGTACTTTTATTATTCTATTTACCTATATATATGCAATAGTTTCGTCTACATTAACAGTAATTAATTAAAACGATTTAATTCAAAAAAAAGAATAAATTGCTAAAAAAAAACTTTCTTAAATTAAACTAACATCGCTTGCTAGAAAGAAAGATACCGACAAGGCATAAGCGAGAAGAGAGGAAGAGGGTAGATCTCTCTCTCTCTTTCTCTCTCTCTTTCTCTCTTGTTAATGATTTCACTTTTTTTATTGATTCTAAATTCAATGATTGTTTTGATCCTGTAGACAAAACGTTTTGCATTTGTGTTTAAATATTTCTTTCTGGCCTTTAGGGAAATTGACTTGATTTTCAACAAATTGCCATCCGTTTCTAAATTATAAGTTAAAAAAAGGCGCCCCCCCCCACACACACACACACAGCATCATTCAGGCGAATTAATTTCTTTCTTTTGATTTCATTTCGGTCTTATTTAAAAGATAAATAAATTCATCATCGAATTCAGTGTGATCCAACCTGATTATGGAAAAAAAATCACGGGAACCAGATTGGTACATTATTTTCCTTATGAGTAGTTGTTTTAAAAACAACATTGAAACTGGGTCAATCAGTCAACTTTTTATTTTATTTACTTTTTTTTTTTTCTATTATTTATACTGAACTAATTGCCAGAGAGGGAGTAGAGAGAGGGACAGTCGGAGGGAGAAGTAGAACAAAGTAGGCAGTTTGAGAGAGAAGTTTTAAAAGAAAGATGGGTACTACTTCAGATGAAACGCCTAATTTCCGTGACTGCTCGGCGGCAACGATCGGGCAGGTTGCGGAAGCGCCCGAGACGAAAACGAGGCTGAAGCAGAGCTGACTGATTAGGTTGCTGCCAATTCGTCTGCACTCAGCACAACAAAACAAGCGGTAGGAAGAACGGGCCGCAAACGTATCCGTAAACTCTGACCCTTGACGAGAAAATATATGAAATCCCCCCCCCAAAAAAAAATATACAAAGAAAACTTGCCTAAATATCCTAAGAAAAATAACATACTTTGTTTTATGTAAAAAAAAAAACAAAGACGAAAAAAAAGTTGCCTAAAAGAAATAGCATTTACTTCTTTGATTTATGTAAAAAAAAGACAACAAAAAAAAATTAAAATGGTTCATTTGGCCCACGAAAAAAATTTTTAAAAAAGGTTTATTTATAGTTCTTCAGCTATGGTTTGTACATTTTGTTGGGGTTTTTTTTTTTCAAATATATGTATTTTTTTCTTTTGTATTCTTCGTCTTATATTGTCGTCTGCCACTCTTCCATTTTTACGACTTTCAGTTTTGCTTCAGCCTTGTTTTCATCTCGGCAGCTCTCTGGCGCTTCCGCGACCTGCCCGATCGTTGTCGCCGAGCAGTCACGGAAATTAGGCGCTTCATCATTAGTAGTACCGAAAGATGTTACATTCATTTTGTTTTAATTTTGTTTATTATTTCTTTAAGGTCTTGTTAATAATACAATCCATTGGAAAATAGGAAAATACTTATTTTTGTAAGGAAAACAAAAAATGGCCTTGGAAAAAATAATTCTTAACTGTTATACTGTGTTATTACGTACAGAAGTCATTTTTAATTTTTATTCCGTGTTATGACAGCGAAAAACGATTTAAAGCATAAGAACGTTATCAAAATGACTGGAAAAAAAAGATTTATATTCCACAAAACTAAATCCAACCATTGTCGTTCACCGCCATTTTAAAAAAGAGTAAAGAAAAGTTTATGATGTTGAAATCTGTACTGACCTTCTTCAAAAACCTACCAAGGTCACTGGTGTATGTCAACTTTTTAAACTCTCTTACTCTTCTTCTCTACACTTTATCAATCACCTGAACGACTTGTATCCTCTCTCATACATATATCCACTATACACGATTTTTTTTGCATTCATCTTCTTTGAATCTAAATTTAAGTGATTGACTTCGTTCTTATTCATGTACTTTAAACATTTTATCTGAATTTATAGAATTTGTTTCATTATAGATCAACAATATTTCCAAGAAATGCCCATCTGTCTGAAGATACAGTGGCTACTGTACAATCTGGGTGCCAATACTGCCATTGTCATCACCATTTCATATTGGTCATTTATTTTCTTTATGGAACATTCCAGTAAGTACTTTTATTTAAATAAAATTGTTTAAGTCTCATTGTTCGTAATATTAGGATAAAATTCATTTGAATTTATAGCCGTATCTCTTGTGTTGGTAGAATTGTTTTTTTCTTAATCAATTTTCATTTCTTAAGAGTAAACTTGTCTTCATTATATCATCATATATTTTCCAAAATTATGGCGACAGGGAATAGGAATAAATGATTAAGGGAATTTTGTCATGTTTGAAAGGAAGGTTCTTTCGTTTTGCTTCTTTTTTTTCTTATATAAAATTTGACAATGAAACTGAAATTTCATACAGAAAATGTTAATAAATACTTAAAATATTTACTAACTTAAAAAAACATATTTTTGCCATTATAACTTGCAAAAACTTGCCAGTTTTAGTTTGTTTATTTATTGAATGTTTTTTATGACGAAACACTACTAAAAAATATGCCAACGTCTAATGAAGCACTTGATTTAAATTATGACAATGTTAACTTTTTAGTCATGAATTATAAAAATGAAGTCAGAATTAAACAAGTAAAACATGAGTTGTCTCCTCGTGCAATTACTACTACTTGAATACTTAACAACCATTGATCACAATTTTTGATGGATTTTGAGGACAAATTGATGAGTTTACTTTTAGATATTTGTGTAAAAGTACAATTTTTGCCTAAGTGGTAATGGTGGTGGGGGGAAATTCCTCCTAAAGGGAAAGCTAGAAGTCACCAATACTTGTTTCATGTAAATAACCATTGATCTTAACTTTTGATGGATTTTGAACAAAGTCTAGTCATACAAATTTGAGATATTTGCCAAAAAATAAAATTTGGGGTCATTTTAGCCTCCTGTGGGACAAACAAGAATCCCCCCCCCCCCCAATCTGGCTCAGTCAATTTTCTGTGTCCAAAATAACTTCATACAAAATTTTGTGAATAACTAATGAATCAATTTTTTTTAAATCGGTAAACGAATGGATAGTAACAAAAACATATCCTTCCTCACCATACACACCCCACCCACTCCGTGCATGGCAAAAAACAAACCTTGGTCATCACTCGAGTTTGATATGCTCATTCCTCTACAGAGATGAGATCAAAACACCTTTTTTATAGTTACAGAATTCACACATTTTTGTAAAATTTGGTTGGTATTTTGCTACGCTGATCAAAATGGAGTATACCTTTGATTTCAATGAATGAAAAATAAAACGGTCACATTAGCAATTAGTTCTGTCGACTTTTCCTAAATTTACTAATTATGTTTTTTTTGTTTGTTTTTTTTATCATTGTTTGAATATAAATAATTTAATTTTAATTCTATTTTTTTCTGTGAATGAATTATTTTACTCACATTTTATTGCTTTAGATCAAAGTGGATTATGGTTTTATTTTAATAACGGAAAACAAAATATATTATTTTTTAAGTGGGGTTGTTATTCTAATTGCAATCAACATCTACTTCAGATAAATATACCCTTACCAACAAAGATTTTACTTCTAATTGTAACATTTATAAATTCTTATGAGAAAACTTGAATGGCACTTTTCTCGTAACATTTCTAACAAAGTATTCCATATGCATATTTTTCAAGTTAATGAAAAACTTTAAGAATCAATATCTTAGCTATGTCTTATAGTAACACAAACATATCCTTCCTCACCATACACCCCCCATCAATATCTTAGCTATGTCTTATAGTAACACAAACATATCCTTCCTCACCATACACCCCCCATCAATATCTTAGCTATGTCTTATAGTAACACAAACATATCCTTCCTCACCATACACCCCACCCATCAATATCTTAGCTATGTCTTATAGTAACACAAACATATCATTCCTCACCATACACCCCCCCATCAATATCTTAGCTATGTCTTATAGTAACACAAACATATCCTTCCTCACCATACACCCCCCCCATCAATATCTTAGCTATGTCTTATAGTAACACAAACATATCCTTCCTCACCATACACCCCCCATCAATATCTTAGCTATGTCTTATAGTAACACAAACATATCCTTCCTCACCATACACCCCCCCATCAATATCTTAGCTATGTCTTATAGTAACACAAACATATCCTTCCTCACCATACACCCCCCATCAATATCTTAGCTATGTCTTATCGTAACACAAACATATCCTTCCTCACCATACACCCCCCCATCAATATCTTAGCTATGTCTTATAGTAACACAAACATATCCTTCCTCACCATACACCCCACCCATCAATATCTTACCTATGTCTTATAGTAACACAAACATATTATTCCTCACCATACACCCCCCCATCAATATCTTAGCTATGTCTTATAGTAACACAAACATATCCTTCCTCACCATACACCCCCCCCCCATCAATATCTTAGCTATGTCTTATAGGAACACAAACGTATCATTCCTCACCGTACACCCCCCCCATCAATATTTTAGCTATGTCTTATAGTAACACAAACATATCCTTCCTCACCATACACCCCTCCCCATCAATATCTTAGCTATGTCTTATAGTAACACAAACATATCCTTCCTCACCATACACCCCCCCATCAATATCTTAGCTATGTCTTATAGTAACACAAACATATCATTCCTCACCATACACCCCCCATCAATATTTTAGCTATGTCTTATAGTAACACAAACATATCCTTCCTCACCATACACCCCTCCCCATCAATATCTTAGCTATGTCTTATAGTAACACAAACATATCCTTCCTCACCATACACCCCCCCATCAATATCTTAGCTATGTCTTATAGTAACACAAACATATCCTTCCTCACCATACACCCCTCCCCATCAATATCTTAGCTATGTCTTATAGTAACACAAACATATCCTTCCTCACCATACACCCCCCCATCAATATCTTAGATGTCTTATCCCGAGAAAGTTTCTAATATCTGTATAAATTATCAATTTTTACTTCATAACAAAAACTTAAAGTTGATTTTGAATTTGTTATTAGAATTATTAACCAATTTTCTAAAGGTTTGATAAATAAATGTGTACAAAATTTCAAGAAACAAATGGGAAGAATTTAGATGGCTAGTTCTCTGGAAATCTTTCAATCATGTCATGTCTCCATTACCCTTGCAGTCATGATGAGTGAGGTGCCAATTCTGTTTCTCTCATAAATCGATAATTGTTTTAATTTTTAACAAAATCGCTCTGACTCTTTGGTGATTTCACATGTAAATGGCCCATTCCTAAAATTTTGTTTTTAAAATGTATATATATCTCTTTTCTTTCTTTCAGACTTTCTCATGACAAACATGAGCAAGACGAAGCACATGCTGAATACGGTGTATGTTGTTTTGGACATTTTTATCTCGGCAACACCAATACGTATCTTCCACATGCTCTTCCCCATCATGTTGGGGTCGATCTACGCAATATTCAATGCCACTTACTTTTTGAATGACGGTACAATCCTTGACGGCCGCCATTACGCATACAATGTGCTCAACTGGAATGTGCCGGCAGAGGCTATTGTGACGTGCATCCTGTGCATAGCCCAGACCATCTTCAGCCAGATAATTCTCTACCACTTGGCTGCTCTACGCAAGTGGATCGCCTCCAAGATTTATAAGCCCCGAGAAATCATCCCAGAACACGACTCTGAGATGCTGAGTATCATGAGTGCAGATTCAACCACTTACCTTGCCACCGATTCCCAAAATGAGACTGGACCAGGAAGCATCCATTGATCATTTCACCAACTCTTCCCTTCCCCCTCTTCCAACAAATAAATTTGTAATGGTATTAATCTGTTCATGGTTGCTGCTTGTAAGATTTTAAGGTATTCAATTAATAACACTTTGTGAGCCACCAGGTAAAGGATTTACTGCTATTCGTAAGTGCTTCAACTGGTGTGTTGTCATCATCAGCAGCAGACCTGTATCAGCAAAGGCATCTGATCATCTGATAAGGCATCAACTGGATATCAGTTACCATCTTGGAAAGAGGAGATGAAAGCATTAACAAATGGTGTCGGTCGTCGTGCAAAAATATGTTGATGGAGAGAACATTAACTTTTTTTATTTTTATTTCAAAAAGTTTTTCAAACTCTTGAATGAGCGCCGATTTGAAGATTATATTCTGCACTGGAACCAAATCGTTTCGAGATGATGACCACTTCAGATGTCACTTTGCAAAAGACATCAGAATTTAAATAGAATGTCAGGTACAACAGACCATTCATATAATGTATACATAATGATGCTATTCTCTCCTGAATCCATATTGGTGTAGCCTTGGGTGCAAATATTTGTCTTTTTGCAAGTCTTAAAGATTGCCTGATTATTGACACACCATTCTCCCAGAGTGGGGGTCGGGGGTGGCTGAAAGCTTGTACATGTAATTATTTCATTTGATAAATACAAACCAAAATTACTTTATCACTGTCACATCTTGGAGTGAATCGTAAGACGATTATCAAAAAATAAAACATAAACCTACAGAATTTCTGGACTATAATCATTGTATGCTTCCCTCCCCCTCCTCGGAAGGCCCCGTTTTTTTTTTTTTTATACGCTTGAAGAAATATAGATCTGAAAGATCAATAAGGTTTTTGACAAGCTAGTTGGCTGACTTGCTTAATCTTTATATCTATTTGCCCCTTTTTTGTTTATCCGCTGAAATTATTCCTAAAATCAAAATTTTAAATTACCACCAAAAAGGATAATTTAAAAAAAAAATGCTTTGTCTACAAATTAAAAAAACAGCAACAAAAAACAAAAAAGTAACAGCAACAAAAAAAACTTTATATTTTAAAAGAAAAAATTTTCTTGTTGAAATTTTGTGATTCCTGCTTTGATTCTTCATTACATTGTGTGCATGTGTGCGTGCGTGCATGTGTGTGTGCGTGCGTGTGTAGCTAGTTTTTGTCATGTAGTTTTGCCCTTAGTGTTAGTGAATTGTTTTGAAAAGAGAGAAAGGGAGGAAAAAGAGATAGATTTAATAGCAGGAAGAAAAGATGTTCAGAATAAGAAAAGAAAGAAGTGCAGAGTAAAAGAAACAAGGAACAATTCTAAAAATGTTCATTATTCCTACTCTGCCTAGTGTCTTCCATTTTGTTTTAACTGCAACACCCTCATACCGTACCTCAGGCATCCAGTGGCAACCTCAAAATGAAGTCTACTGTATTTTCAATTTATGGAGACAAATTATTTTTGTTCAGCTGTTTATATTTATATAATTATGCTTTTTATATTGTTCCGTTTTGCATGATTTCTTTGGATTAGAATTTTGTCCAGCTTTCCGAAAATTCCATCTTGATCTTTTGATATTTTGTCTCATTGGCTTGAATTGTAATTCAATAAAAGTAAACAGTTGAACAAGAATTTCCTGCCTTTCTAAGTTGAATAATAGGATATCTGGTTCGCGGTTCCCATGGAATTATCAGAACTGACACCTGAAGATCAGTACAGGATTCAAAATGGTGTGAATACGATTTATGAAAATAGCAGTTCCAAAAAATCCTGAACCAAAAAACCTTTTGTAGAAACAAATGAAGAATAAAAGAGAAAGTGAAGAAAATAAATTGAAAGATCAAAACAAAAAAGTGAAATAGAGAGAGCGATAAATGTGATGTGTCTTATTCAAAAAAATTCACTGTGATATTTAGATAAGTCAACTGAAAAAGTGTATAATTGTACTAATTAAAAATACAGAGAGAGCTTTCTATCCGGGATGTACCGGCTGTATGAGTTTTGGGGAATGCAATGTGATTTTTTAGAATAGGCCACTTTAGTGGGCAAAGAAAAATGTTTAAAAAAAAAAAATACTCCTCCCCCTCTCACTCCAAAATAGGCAAGATGAAACCACTAATTTTGTCTGTTCTTATATAAGCAACATTTGAATGTATAATGGGCCGACTGAGTCAATTTTAGACATCGATCTGCTGTTGATATATATATATATATGGATGATAAAGTGGATAAAATTTGTATACTTTACAGATTTATTTATTCATCAAGTGTTATATATATATATATTTATATATATATATATATATATATATATATATAAATATATTCTAGCTCTGAAGATGTTACCAGCTACATTGTGAAGCTATTAGTTTTATAAATGGTGTTATTCTTGGGGGTATTTTCCCAAATATTTAATCTTTATTGGAATCTCTTTATTTATCAGGCTAATACTATAAAAGGCATTTTTCCCTTATTTTCTGTAATCAATTACTATAGGTTAATCATATAAGATCCGAACGCTCTCTAGAATTTGAAGCTGTCAGAAAGTCAATATTCCATCTTCAGGAACAAACATTAAAGCAAGATGAGGCAAAGGTCAGATGTCCAAAATGAGAAACAGAACCCTGCCGATTCTCTTTGACCACGTAGACAAATGATAGCCAGGCCAGTTTGTTTGAAGGTGCATTCCACTCCTGCTTATATTTCATCTATCATGCTCGCTGTATTTACTTGTAAAGTCTTTAAAAGCTTTAAATGGTATTAACTTCTCATCTTCTAGAGCTGATGACGCATGAATTTCACCAAAACAATATCTGAAATGTGAATCTTATTGCATTAGTGCTTTTTGAAATTTAAAAAAAATAACATTTAATATTACGCTTCTCCTGCTGCAAATTAGGCAGCATTCCTAAAATTCTAGAAGCAACAAAAGTTACCATAATCTCTGTTCTTGGCCATGTTTAGTTTCAAGATGGAGTAAGAAAAAAGATTTTTTGAATAAAATGTATAATTTATAATGAATAATCTACAAAAGCAAGCATTCAAACCATGAACAATGATCACAATCTCAAAGCTACCTGTGTTAAAAGTTGAAATAAAAATGAGTGCTTTCAAAAATTTATTTTTTAAAAATGTTGTTTAACAAAAAATATAAAAACAAAAACCCAGCCAGTCACATGAGCAAAATTCCAAATAGGCTTGCAAATAACGACAATTGGTCAAAATGACGTATTATTATTGGATACATCCTGGCAAATCTCCTCCACCCTCTGTAAAATCTCCAAACAATTGACTGAAAGGAAACTTTTGATCTAAAGTAGAAAATGCTTTGCGACAAAAATCTTCTCGTGATACTCATGATTATGAAAGAAAATGAATCTGTACGATTAAATCACAATAACAGACGATCTTCAGAAGATGGTGGATGGAAGAATATTTCTAAGCGAATTTGTTAAGCAAAGAACTTTAAAGACTCACACTTTCTTGAAAAGCAAACACTTAAGCTTATAAAGTGTTTTTCATCATTGGTTACATAAGAAGACGGCTTCTTTGTTTGCGCTGTTGAATACATCATCAAATATCCTTTTTATATGCTCTCTTTTCTCACTGGCTGTTTTGTCCTCTACACCATTCCCTAAAGGACGGTCTTAGACATCACTGTCAGAGCTTGGTATTCTCCCCATCCCCTCCGGAAATCCTTGCAATGTGGTCTGTGGTCATAAAGTCTTCATATCAGCCATGGTGGCTTGTCTGATTTTGTCATTTATTACGCTATCCTACTAGAAATGCCAATTTATCTTGTGAAGCATTTCAAGCTTAGATCCTTCTTCTGTAGAGCTCCACTATAAAAGCGCACGACTCACAGACATACAAAAGTGCATGAGATTCGACTTCATTCTCAGACTGATGTTCCTGCCTCTCAATAATGAAGGCTAGTACTTTCAGGACTTCTTTCTATTGTGCTGAATCTGGACTTTCTAGTTGCTCTCTCATATCTTTTACAAACTTAAAAGCTATAAAAAATATATTTGTCCATTGAAAATTCGATGATAGTATTTTTTTAAAAAGGTTTCAGTTAAAAAAAAAAAAATGGGGAAAAAGATATGCAAAAACACCTTCGTGACATCTTGAACTTCTAGCCAGTTGTATTCCTTCCTCCCATTTTTCTAATCACAACAAAGATTGAAAAGAAGCACTGATACCTGAATGAATGATCATCAGAATGAAATAATATTTAATCTGATCATCTCTTGACCACATGACTATTTGATCACACCAAATGGTGAAAGAGAAACCTACACAAAAACAAGTCTTTTAAAAAAACAGAAATGTTAAAACCTGTCGGCCCAAAAGGATTACATATTCTCATGGCAACAAGATATGAACTTTTTAAGCATAAAATGCAAACATCCATTTTCTCTTCATTTGTTGATGTTTTTCCCCTTTTTCCTTTTGTCTTATTCTATTCAAAACTAACCCTAGTTTCATGGGGTTTGTTTGTTTGTTTGTTTGTTTGTTTGTTTGTTTTTCTCCACTTTAATCCAGCTATTTCTTCTTTTG
>OY744543.1:54784663-54932163 GCA_963556195.1 Sepiola atlantica | reverse complement strand
ATTTCAATAGAACCCAACTGAGAAAAGCTGATCCCATAATTAGAGATGATAACGATGATGATGATAATAATAACTACTTAATTACAATATAAGTGTTACATAGTCCTTTAAAAATCTTCTTACTAAATCAATATATGTAACGTTTCCGAAAATGTTAAAAGTTCTTAAAGCTGTTTTTTACTTGTTTTTACACTTAACGTTTGCAGGTGTGTGAGTGTGTTCTTTATCATATTTGGTGTGGGCGTTCAATCACTGGTTAATATCTTTTAACATATGCGTGTGTAAGTATGTGACAGAACATTCACTATACGTGTGTGGGCGTGTACACAATACTTTTAACGTATCGTTTTACGAGCACATGGTTATACAAGCGCTCCCATAAAATCTTTTACGTATCTCTTACTTTTAACAGGTGTGGGCATCGTGTTTCTTTGTCTCTTTCTTTCTCTTTTCTTTTTTACAAATGTTCATTCAATATTAAATGAAATTTACCTTTTACTTTCCGTCGTTTCTTTCACCGCTGCCGTGATTCGTCGTCAATATTTTTTCTTCTCTTTCATGCCGTGATCGTCGTTGTATGTGTCTCATCGTTTTGGCCGCATCTCATCTTTATATATATCGACAAAAGGGAATCTGAAGACAGATTTTTCGAGAGGTTCAAGGGTTTTATTTTCTCTTAATGAAACAACCATGTATAAGAGAGGTCAGTTATATCTTAACTACAGTCTATCTTATATATTTGTTACTTCTTGACTTGTTACTTATTAGAGGACAATTACAGGGCTGAACAGACCGCGGGATTCACCTTCCGTCTCCGTACTGATACTTAGGTCAATCTTTCAGGGCATATTTTGTCACGTCTACCTTCGCTCTGTTCCATGGGTAGACTCTTAACGACGACTAACTAAAAACCCCTCGTTTGTTCTCACCACAGGCATGACGTCATTCTTCCCAGACCGTCACTCAACCTGTGTGTCTGATCTTTTGTGACCCTCCATTTTGAATCTAACCCCGAGTTCAAACTTGTTTACAACTCTGGTTTCCCAGGGCTGATTCCACCATGACTCCAATCTCGCAGTAACATGCACTGATCTCACTGAGCACACACATTCACCTAATTGATCTAATCCTACTCGAGCAGGGCCGCCATAATGTAACATAAACATAGACAATTGCAATATAATTATACAAGATTCACTAGGTTTATAAATTCCAGAAAATTATTGTCGATTGTCCTACTGGACACATAGCCTAGTGGAAATTTTTTTTACTAATGACACACCACTTATTCTCGAATGGCTTTTAGCCTTGATAAGGGTTAATGAGATGAATATATTGTTAATTGAATGATGAAACGTTATTATGACAAGTATTTATTGACATTGGATTTAAAAACGGTCATGTTGTAGCCTGCAGGGAAGCAGTCCGATTGTATATGTTCCACAGATGGGAAATTATTGGAAAGAAACTCTGTTCATGGAAATTCCATTTGATGTTAGGCACATGGAGGGAGAAAAGAAAGATATTTTCGATTGTGGTAGAAAAGTTCTTGTGAATGTCGCACAAGGAAGAATCGGAGATTGAAGCTCAGTCGAGTGCCTTTCATGGAAATAACGATAGAGTAGAGAAAGCCTAGTAACGTCTTCTCTTCTGTGAGAAAGGGGCTGTAGAGGACGGAAGGGATCATCGCCCACTAGATTGCGAAATCGATTTTGTACTCTATCAAGGCAAAAAAAGAGGGCTCTGAACAGTACCTCCCCAGACGTGGCAGAAGTACTCTGTTAGCAAGTGTTTTTGTAGAAAGATTCTAAAAAGAATTCTACCTATAGGTTGTCAGTTCAATTCGTGTTGAACTGATATGAGATACCTAAAAGGCATGGAACTTGGCTTTTAGGTATCTCATATACCCGAGCGAATTAAATAAAGCCATAAGTACAAATTCCAGAGAGATTGCTGACTCGCATAAAAGTCACTTGAAGGAAGCCAAAACATGAACTTAAACCATGATAAGCATAACAGTTCGAAACATGTAAATAAAATATCATTGATTCATTCATGCTATAAGATGTATATTTTTACAGTAGAGAAAATTGAACTTGCAATTGGTGCATAACGACATGATATGGTCGAAAAGTAGGTGGTACGTTGTCAGAGGATTACCACATAATTGGTATTATGTATTTTCTATTATTGGATAATGCAAGACACTCAGTTTTAAATCTTTTAAAAAGGTGTGTTTTTAAGGTCTGAAAAATATAGTGTAGGTTTTTCATTTAAATTTGAAACTGTTTAATTAAAAGGAAGAAAAGAAACCCTAAAGCTGTGAACATCTGTTTAGAATTTCTGAATTTGGGACATCAGAACACCATTCTGAAGATATGAAAAGAAAATGAAGATAAAAATATCTGCGTTGACAAATCTTAACTGGGGATCAAAATGAAACAAATCTCATCTGGGGATCAAAATAAAAAAAATCTCATCTGGGGATCAGAATGAAAAATATGAAAATGCTTCTTGTTTATTATTTATAAGCTAACACTTAAATCTTAATTAAAATGAAAAAGCTTTTTTGTCTTAAGAGACATTTTTTCCTCTGCAGGTTAAGATCACATCAAATAACTGTTATCAATCCTGTATATGTCAACAAAACCAACATGAGAAACGTATTTGCTTAAATGTATGAGAAAGATGCAAACATTTTCTGTTGAATTTCATGTTGACTTTTTTTTTACTTTGATTTTATAGCAATTCTTAAAATGAATTACACTTCAGGAATATAAAGTCCTGCCAAACATATTTTACTATTTCCAAATACTCAATTATTTTTTGATGGTTGAATCAATATTATTTTACTATGAATTGAATATATTAACATGTACTGCATTTAAAAGTATTGAAAATGCACAGTTGAAAACCAAATCACTTTTTGAAAATAGAAACCTGTAATTAAAAACTGATTATCATCAACAAACCATTGTGCAATGTTTCATGAAACTATTCTAAAGAATACATAATTGTTATTGAGATATATATTATATATATAAACAAGAAAACCAAACTCTGAATCAGAACAAAACCAAATTAAGACAGCATATGCTGGACAAACAATTGTCTCAACATCCTCTCAGATAGAGCTATATCAATGATAAATGATAGGAAAATGTTGTTCGTAGCTTTACATTTTATTGTAGTTTCATGGCATTACCAGAGCATCATCAGAGGTGTATCCGACTGGAATCAGTCGAAAAGTGAATGCAAAGTATTTATAAATGTGATGTCGCATTTTGCACGTTTCTTTTATTCTTATGGACTAGTGCGCATACTTCTTGTTGCAAAAAAGGCCACTACTAGTGCATAAGAGTTTTAAAAAATAAACACAAAATACGACATCACATGTACAAATACTGTCAATTCTTTACATTCACTTTTCGACTGATTTCAGATAGATACACCTCATGATCGGAGATGCCATGAAACTGCAGTAAAGTGTTAAGCTAAATACATGTTATGAGAAATTAAATAAAACTACTAAAATCCAGAGGTGAAATGGGGGATACAGTAAGTATACTTTATCTACTAAAAGAATGTCAGTGAAATATTATCCATGAGTGTTTAAAACTTTGTTATATTCCAAATCACTGGGTCCAATTGATCCTATTATATTTTGCTGAAACACTTTCAACTATTCGTGGTTTATTCAATATATTTTTTCTTTCAATCATTCATGGTTTATTTAATATATTTTTTCTTTCAATTATTCATGGTTTATTTAATATATTTTTTCTTTCAATTATTCATGGTTTATTTAATATATTTTTTCTTTCAATTATTCATGGTTTATTTAATATATTTTTTCTTTCAATTAATTAATGTCATTTGGTGCTGTTTAGTTGGATAGTCTGCAAACCCGAAATGCTTTGTAGAATTTTGAAAATGTAAGCATTTTTTAAGTTTTAAAAATACTAACTGACCAGAATAGTTTACTTACTTATGTGATCTAACTGATCACATTGCAAAAAATACTGGAAGAAATAAATAAAAATGAAATTGACTATTTTAATGTTCTCGGTAAACTGATTTTGTTTTATTTTTTAATCGTTTTTGAAAAAAAAAAAGCTGTAGACATTTTTAGATGTGCTTTTCCCTCAGTTCCATAATAACATTAAAAAGTTGATACTTAAAGATAACAGTAACCATAACAATATAAATCTTCTACCATTTTGTATAAAATCCATTTTATAAAATTTATCAAATAATAACTTTTGATTTGGTCATTTTATAAGAATAACATTTATGGGAATTTTCAGACAAATCATGTACAATTTTTTAGAGGGAAGGGTCACATTAATGTTTTATATTTCAATCAAAATATTTTTAATCAATTAAAAAATTATAAATTGTATTGATTCTTATTCAAGAATTTTAATAAAAAAATAATTTCAAGTTGTTATAAATAGTTTATTTCACTAAGACGTTTTGCTAAAGAAAATGGCTTCATTGTAATAAAATTAAATGTGAACTGTAGTGAAATAAGCCGTTTATAACAGCTTCAACCTTGGTTTAATATTGTCCTTTTTAACAATTTCGTCAGATAGTTATCCAGTAACCTAAACATACACACGCACATACATGTATATGTACTAGCAGGGATTGCCAGCATTGAATGGGGAAAACTTATTTTAAATATTATAACACAGTATGAAGTTTTTATTAATATTTTTATAATCTCTGAAAGATTGAACCAAAAAGTCGTGGTAGTTATAGGTAAGATGGGGATTGTGTAGAAAATAATCTTTTTAAGTGTGCTCATATTTTGTACAAGTAAAGAAAACTGAAATTGCTGTAAAACATTAAAAAAATGTTTTAAAAATTCTTGTTTTATTTGTTAGAAAAATATTTGTACATAAATTCAATTTACAATTTCCGATTCAAAACAGTGATTTCAGTTCCTTTGTTTTTACTTCTGTTGATTTACAGTGACCTCTGGGGTCAATTTAAGGTAACCTATGATATAACTTTATCTATTTTGAATATTCATGCAGAATGTTACAAGAAAAGGCCTGAAAGTAGCACATCTACACACGAGCAACAGTGCTCTCACCTATCCTGATATATAATTATTGAACTTAAAAACATTCAGTCAGTCAACATCTGATTCATCAAATATAAGAGAAATAAAAATGAAGAGGTAAAAACATAGTAGTCAATAATTTAAGAATAACAAATTATCAAAAAGAAAATGGCCGTAATACATAAAAAAATTGAGATAAAATTCAATTTTATACATGATAAAAAGTTAATGTAAACATTAACTTTGTTGCCGTCCTATTCAAAATAATCTGTTTCAATTATTATCTCTGCTTTAAGAAAAATGCCCATATTTAAGCTGCAAAACACTGACCGAAAAGAAAATTGTTGTTTTTATGTCATTGCTTATTGTTGCATGATATTTCAAGCAGAAATGAACAAAGAGAAAATCTGGTTTAAATTTCTAAAGAATTGACCCTTGAAATTTTTTTCTTTCAACAGACTGTCTATATTTTTGTTATGTTTTAAAACTGGTTGGCCATTGAACTGCTCAATGCTCCCTTAAACCAACTCCATTTGACTCTCCATTTTTCTTTTCTTTTTGTTAAGTCTTGGCAGGACTCAACTCCAATATTGTCTGAAAATATTTGACACTTTTCCTGGGTGCTTGTTCTCGTTTGATTATTTTCTTACATTTTGTGTAGAAAAAAATAGCTATTTTAATTGAGCTACATTGCAATATTCATTTAGAATAAGATTACCTATTTTATTTTACTGCAAACAATACAATACATGTTTAGGGTGTGTGTATATATATATATCTCAAACCAACCACTACCTGAACAGGGTCATCGGACTAACCCAAAACACATTTAGCAATATATATTTATATTGACTAATGGTTTGTGTTGAATATCTATAAACATCCAAGACAATATTTTGAAAGGGTGGAGATGTTTTAAAGTTAGATGAAATCATTGTATTCTTGTAATTAGACATTTTAGCATTGTCTCATTGCTGATTCTGGTGTCAATTTCACTCAAACATCTGATAGAATTCTGATTTCGATTTTTTTAAACCTGATCATTCATTTTTCTGAAAAGTTTTTATTTTAGTTCGGAAAAATGTAAAGATTTGTGAGTAAAATAGATTGATTTAAGAATAGAATATAATAATCCCTCGTCATCTTTTGGAAGAAACATGAAAACATCCCATTATTCATGCAGATATGTTTTGTCTACTATAAAGTAGAATATAAATTTATCATCTTATTTCAATGAATATTGCAATGCTCAATTAAAACCCTTAATTCCCCCCTTTTTTGTTGTTACTGAAAATGTCAAAACCCATCTTTTTTTTCCAAAATCTTCATCTAAGTGTTCATCATTACTTTTTAAGCAATAAAATAAGAACTAATTTAACAAACAGTCGTTTTGCATTTTGTTAAAATAACATTCTAAAGGTGTTTTGAATTGTTTATATTTGTATTCATGAAGACAAATTATTTGTAAATGACATAAAGAATTGAACATGTTTTGAATTGAACATGTTGAACATGAAGACAAATTATTTGTAAATGACAAAGAATTGAACATGTGAAAGCAGAGAAATATACATTTGCTCTGTTTTTATAGTAAGAGTTTAAGGAATTAATTGGGTGAAGATATTTTAATTATTGAAAGAAGAAAATGTCAATAAATCAAAAATGTTAGATTTTGAAAAGGAGGGAAGGCTCATCAACTAATCTCCCCAAAAACCTTGAAGATGTTATGATAAATAAATGAATCCATTTATTGCTGCAAAAACAATGGTGCGTCCAACAAAGCCTGCAGTCTGATAAAGGCCCAAGGATCAGACATGAAGTATCATTACTGCTGACCCAAGATGTACCCGGAATATCTCCCCATCCAGTCAGGCTTTGTTGGTGTGTCACAGAAAAGGAATAGGATTAGTCAAATCCCCGCTGGTGCATTTATTTGACTATTCCTTTTTATCATTCTCTGCATTTATGAAGGAGTTCCTTATTAATGTACACCATGCATTTATGTTTAAGTTTTAATTCTTGCATATAAGTTGTTGCAGATGTCAATTTTATAATGTTTATGTTGACTAAAAAGATTGTTATTAATGAAAATATATTATTATACATTAACAATTGGTTTTCATGTTATTGTTATTAACTGTAATAATTTTATTATTATTATCCTCAATACTTACCTTTTAATGTTTTTTTGATAAAGGTATATTATTTCTAGTTATATTAGCAGTTGGGTTTGTTATTTTTATTCCTCCATATTGTTACAAATCTTACTATTACTAAAATTGAATTTGTTCTTATGACTATTCTTATATATAACGCATACCAAAACTGTCTGAATTTTCTAGCAAGAAATTATATTTGGAAGTCTTGTACTTTCTTACAATTTTTGCTCTGCTTGTGTTTTGTATTATCATTATTTTTGAATGTTCAAATGTTATTTCTTTATTCATTCAGTAATTATTTAGAAAATGGCTGACAATGAACTGGTCAATTGGTCATTGCTTTCCCTCCTTCCAACCTCCCCTAATAACAAACATTGTTGTTACCCTGGTCCTAACATATATTTCATTCTGAATAATAAAAAGGTAATGCAAAAATAAACGAAATTACATCAAAATGTTGGGGTTTTTTTTCTTATTTTTACATGAAATTCTTTCACTCCTTTTTATATTTTCCAAATTCTTAATTCTCTTTGCTTGAAGTCCACACAGACATTTGGCACCAGTTGTTTTTAATGGGTTCTTCTCAGGTCAACATCAAGTGATATTATCAGGATTGTGAAGTTGTCTTTCCTGCCCTCTCTCTCTCTCTCTCTCTCTCTCTCTCTCTTTGAATGAAGAATCTGAAGCTTCGTAGACATGGATGAGTCATCGTAGCCGTATGTTCAACCTGAACTTGTTTGGCTGAAACTTCCCTTTTTTAAGTCAGTACTTGTCTTCTACAGTTTGGAAGAGACCACATTTATACTGTGCAGCAACCTCCTGAGTAAATCTCCTCTGGGTTACCTTGTTGATTGCTGTGTTCTCTCAAGTTCTATTTGGAACTTTTTGATATTTTTATACCTTTTCCTTTGACCTCCGTGGGTCATGTTATCCTGTGAGAAGCTGGGTATATAGGACTTTTTAGAAGGTAAGAGTCTGACATAAAAGATGACATGGATAATCTATCTCCCATGGTGTTGGACAATACTGGTGTAGTAGACTTTTGGAGACACTTCTGATGATGTGTTTTTAAATGCCTGCTGTGTTTTGTCCAAATTTCTGATCTATACAGTAGTGTTGACAGCAATGTCAACTTTGTATGCCAAAACTTGAAGTGGCTGAGAAGTCATGGTTTTCAAAAGCATTTTATTTCAGTTTTAAGAAAGTCTCCCCCTAACAAATCAGTATCAACTTTGGAGAAGGTTTGTTACTGTTAACAAAGATGATTTGGAGTGGGGCAGCAGTATTTCAGTCTGAGTCTTTATGTTGAGAACCAGACTTTGCTTTACAAGGGCATCCAGAATGGCGTGCAGGTTCTGTTCTGAAAGGGTCACAATGACGTTGCCATCCGCATACTGCAGAATGGTAGTGGTCTTGCTTTTTGCTCTGAATCTGATGTTCAGAAGTTGTCTTGTCAGTTCTGTAGATAATTCTGACTACTTTCTGCATTAACTGTAGCATGCAACGATGACCAGTTATTGGAATGTGTGGTCGTCATACATACAAGAGGAGGCAAGACACTTCATTCTTTCTCGTACACTGGCAAATCATCCAATTATTGTAAGCTGTGATTTTGGCAAAAGAAAATGAGTTCAGATAGTTGGAAGTAAGCTTTAAATCTTTGAAATTTAACCAATTATTGGGGCATTCTGAGGCCATGTGAAATTGGTATTAGAATATATTCTCTTTGATTTATATTAAGTACTTCATTTCATCCAACTATGAAATAACCTTATTTTTATAATAGACACTTAAAAAGATAAAAATGTCATAGACACACACAAACTCATGTAAGTAATTAATAAGTAATTGGCTCAGCTGTACATCAGTATACTGTTGCTAAATCAAGTTGTACATCTATAGACACAATGTCAGGTGGCATCGGCACAGACTTGCATGGATTTTGACGTGTTTCTCCCTTCTCTTTTCATTTTCCCATTCCTTTAACTCTACTTCAAGGTTCCAGCTTAACAACACATTGGAATTTTTTCTTTTCTGTTTTTCAAGGATTTGATTATATAATGTTGTCTAGCCAGATTTGGGCTTCACGTGCTGCTGCTGCTGCTGTTTTTGATCTTTCATTCTCAGTACTAAATGATGGTTTTCACTGGAGCTCAATTGACAGAAATTGTCCCTCTTCCCCCCCCCCTCTCCAATATTCCATGGCTCTTTTCAGTATTACTATTATTATTATTATTATTATTATAAGGACATTGTTGATCAGTTCTAGGATATTTTTCTTTCATTATTGGTTACATGTTTTGATAAAAAGAAAACAAAAAATAGAAATATATATATATAAATATTTTTTTTTATGATACCATACAAAATCCAAGAATAGCTACGTAGTACTTATGGTTCAAAACATGGCACACAATTCTGTCCGGGTCAATAATTACTTTGTTGACTGAAGAGAGGGCAACAAAATTGTTTTCCTTGAGCGGAACTGTGTTGCGTATGAAACCATAGTCATTGCATGGCTATTCACTTTGATTTTGTGTAGTATCGCCAGAAAAAGTAAATATTGCTTTTACATGCATAATTGAGCCTTCTCTGTTTATTTCTCCTAGACTATAAAGCTATATATATATATATATATATATATATTTCATAAACAAGAAATGTAAAATACAAAACAACTTTTTTTTGTTTTAAAGCTGAATTGTATAATGTAAAAAAAACTATTTTTTCAAAATGTTTCATTTAATGGTTATACAACAAGATATTTATGTTATGTTAAAAGAAAACACCAGAAATACAATGATAAGACTATATAGATATATAGACACATGCTATATATATGTATGTATATATATATATATATATATATATATATATGTTCAAATTTGTGTGAAAAAGATGTACATAAACATGTGCTGGAGCATTCACCTCTAATCCATGTGAATATGCGAGAGTTACACTGATCTATATGGATACAATCAAACCTATCTGTCAAATTATGAGCAATTTTGAAAACTGCTGTGAAATTCTTTAGCCTGCTGATTATTTATTTGATAAGAATTCATTTTAATTCAAACACACACACACACTTAAGTATATAAGATGAAGATGCATGTATAGATATACATGGATCTTCTAGGTGATTCCGTTTTTAAAATAATTAAATGTTTCTTCAGATTTCTTAGAATTTTTACATTTATCAGTTAAATCATTAAAATGTTATTACTCCCATTTTTTTATTCTTACAAATAACTGAAAAACTGGAAATGAGTTAGATTAAACATAAAAGCTGTCAAAATATTGATTTTAATTTAACCAAAAGGTTAGAATACTGAAGAGATTTCAAACTTATATATATATATATATATATATATATATATATATATATATTCCTTCCAAAAATTGGACATGTGCATATATACTTTGTCTCTCTCACATATATGAATGCTCCTGCACAAACAAGGAATGAAATTGAAATAAAGATTAAAAATTTTATCTCATTAATTGTTGTTTTTGTTTTCGATTTTTCTTGTTATACGTCATGATCGAATGACATTTATTATACTTTATTATAAATTGCCTCTATTCATTAAAATTACCAGCTGCATATTTGATCAATAAAACAAATTAGTGATATAATGCAGGCCGTCTCAAATTGTTTGCATCTCTGTAGAATTTGAAAAAATTATTAAAATACTGAAAGTGTCGAGTTTTATATACACATGATAATATAAACTTTGTGACTGTACTACATCACAGCTGCTGCTGCTGATATCCTATGCTAAAACACGAGTTAATAAAGTCTTAATAATGACACGCACTTGTCTTGTCTCCTTCCTAAGCCTCACTGCGAGTCATCTACCTAATATATATAATGGTGTCAGCAGTGGGATTCCTTTCTCTAAAAAAGAAAAGCAATAATAGAATGTGTACTCACTCCAAAGCCTTTAAATTTCTCACAAGAAAATTTGGCAACTCTCTGAAAATTTTTTTAACAGATTTAACCTATGCCTAGCCGCAATGGAAAGTGATACCAAACCAGGTAAAATGACCACTTACATTTTTTTACATATATAAGATCAAAAGGCAGAGACATTTTCTCTACATTCATCTTCGAGTCACCAGAAGTTAGTATGACTTCTAAGTAAATGTAATGCATATTGTGAGCCCAGAAAAAAGTTCACTCTTATAAGGTCCAAATTATTGTGAGCCCAGAAAAAATTTGGCTCTAATAAGGTCCAAATTATTGTGAGCCCAGAAAAAATTTGGCTCTAATAAGGTCCAAATTATTGTGAGCCCAGAAAAAATTTGGCTCTAATAAGGTCCAAATTATTGTGAGCCCAGAAAAAATTTGGCTCTAATAAGGTCCAAATTATTGTGAGCCCAGAAAAAATTTGGCTCTAATAAGGTCCAAATTATTGTGAGCCTAGAAAAAATTTGGCTCTAATAAGGTCCAAATTATTGTGAGCCCAGAAAAAATTTGGCTCTAATAAGGTCTAAATTATTGTGAGCCCAGAAAAAATTTGGCTCTAATAAGGTCCAAATTATTGTGAATCCAGAAAAAATTTGGCTCTAATAAGGTCCAAATTATTGTGAGCCCAGAAAAAATTTGGCTCTAATAAGGTCCAAATTTCTAACATGCAATTAAGTGCAAAACAAGAGATTTGATGACTTTGTCACAAAGTACAACAATACGAACTGGAAGAAATAACATGCAACACATTCTAATTTATAACATTAAAAGATCAAGGCTAATGTAACCAAAGTTTCAGGCACTGAAGTGCGAAAGAAGCAACAAACAAAACTATTACACAACCACTGTGAGTACAGGCAGGCTGAAGTAGCAAACAATATAAAATGGCAGAAAAGTTGTAAAGGTTTTTTTCCCTGGAACTGACAAAAGTATGTTTTCCTAAACGGCAAAGACATCATAGTCCACAGTTAACTCTGCAGAGAAATACTAAAACAATCAATATAGGACATTTAGGTATTGAAAGGTGCGCAGTGCAAGCCAGAGAATGCATGTGCTAACAGTAAATACATGTGCTGCATGCATTGATTACAGGAATCAGCAACCAGCTGAAACTAATTAATTACACTGGTTTACAAAAAAAAAATTTGGCAAGAATGGGGATAGATGTTTTTTGCTGAATTCAAATTTATAAATAGTTTTGCTCTATCACCTCTAGATTTCTGGCTTTTAAATAGTCTCATTTTAGTATAAACAGAATAAATGTGCATATTTCAAGAGTTGCAGCAGCTTATAACAGATAAACCAGGATAGATAAAGAACACTGATTGAATAAATATACTTGGATGACACAATTACACAATTCATAGTACCACAGACAGTCAAAAGTGTGTTTTCTTAGAAGATCTGGTGTATTTTGCCTCTGGGATGTCACGCAAGAACATCCAGCAGAAGTCTCCCATCATGCCAGGGTTCCATTTGCCTTGATAGTTGCTCTCCATCTTCGTAATGTCTTGGTGGAATCTTTCTCCATGCTCATCACTCACTGCTCCAAGGTTTAGCGTGAAGAAGTTCAGGTGGGAATGGAGAAAATGAATCTTGAGTGACATTCGGCACTCCATATCCTCGTAAGACTTTAGCAACTTCTTAACTGCCAAACTCCGTCTTGATATATAACTATATATAAATAATGTAATGCTATCACTTACATTTAATGCATAATAACTAAAACAAAAAAGCCATAAGTCTCACAATATTAGAATTAACCCTGAATGGATAGACGTCTTTATGTACCGTATATGCACACTATGCATATCTAATAAACTAGAGGTGATGAGTAAAAACGGATTTCAAATTTGAATTCAGCACCCCCAAATTAGGTAAAAACAGATATTTTTGTGCTTGCCTCAATTTCTTTGTAAATCAGTGTTATTAAATAGCAGTGGCAAGTCTTACTTAAATATAAATATGCAATGAGCTACTTCGATATCTACAAAACAGATGACTGCAAATCATCAACAGTCATAAAATTATTTTTAAAACATTCTTAAGATAAGGCATATCTCAAATAGACCCAAATGGACTCAAATTTATTTTGATAGACTTTGAGATATTTGCCAAAGGACGGGATTTCAACCGCATAACTACCAGTCCAAACTCCTCTCAAACATTCTTTCTAGACAAGACCACCAAATTCACAGGAAATAGGACAATTCATCTATAATAGATTGTATACATGAGAGTATGCAGATGTTGAAAAATCCTCCTCCAGTCATGCTAGTGTCACAGATCTTATTGACTCTCTCACGTCTAGATCACAAGTAGTTGCTTGACCTAAATTCTGTGCAGTCTCCTCACTGAATTAATTCCCTGTTTTAGCATTCTGAAATAGCATTGTATAAATATTAGCTTTTAGTTTATCTTAATTCGCAGCGCCAAAAGTCTATTGGATATTGTCTTATATTCTTCTACTGCAGCGATATGTTTTTTTATGTACAAGAAAGCCTACTGCATTTGAGCAAGCAGTTTCATTGCCTGAAAAAAACATTTTGTGAGATTTATTGCATTCTATCCGACTTTCTTTGATTTTAGTTTCTGAAAGTTCTACTATATCCAAGTTTATGTTTTGAAGCAAACATAATTGTAAATTGAAGTCATTAATTGTTCTCGGATTGTATGTGCAGATGTAGTGGTCTTGTAGTCGCTGCATTGTCCTCTCTTTGCATCAATTCAGTCTGAGGATGTTGAAATGATCCTCCATCATTTATTATTGGACCAAGATGAGGGGAAGCAGATTCAAGTACCAATGTCTACTCGCCATTTAAAAGATGTTCCATTTGCCTTCTTCTTAACAGATTGATGAGAGTAAAAACCAACAGTACTCTTAATCTGTAAAGTGAATAACTTTGTTAACATGTTACCATTTGAATGTTCAAAAATATTTTATGTGAAACTAATATAAATTGGGGAAGCGAAGCACATAACAAAGCTAAAAGTCTTTCAATCATTTGCCCCATTTATGGGGTGCATGCCACTAATATAAAGTGCTACCACTGAAAGACACTGTATATTATATAAAACACAGCATTATACTGTGTATATATATATATATATATATATATATATATATATATATATATATATATATATAGTGAACTCTGAAACCACTGAACTCCTGAAATAACAGCAGTATCATTGGCTATATATATATATATATATATATATATATATATATGTGTGATTTTATGAAAGCTTACCAAAGCATTCCTTTCAAGACACCAATGATCACCATTAAAGATATTTTTTCTTACAAATACTATTTATTCAATGGACTTAATTTCTAAAAATAGAAACAACTGAATTTTATAAAAAAAACTGAATTTTATAAAATTCAGTTGTTTCTATTTTTAGAAATTAAGTCCGTTGAATAAATAGTATTTGTAAGAAAAAATATCTTTAATGGTGATCATTGGTGTCTTGAAAGGAATGCTTTGGTAAGCTTTCATAAAATCACATATAAATGCTCTGTACTCTGTAATCGAGTATCATCGAGCTTGTTTTTTATTGGAACAACCCCGGTCTTCACTGAATGATCTATTTTATAAGTGAAAAATCTAAATCTATATATATATATATATATATATATATATACATATATTTATTGTCTAAGTTTTTATAATAATATTCTGGTGTCTGCGTTTGAACCGTATATTCATAAACTTCAAATCTGTTTTAAATGATTTTATAAACAAAAAAAATAATAATCTTTGGCAAATCCTGGTGTGCCTTTGCTAGAAGAAAGATTTCTGAAACTTTAAGAATGTTTTTATTCAAGTTTTAAAAACTTAGTCATGATCGGATGCAATAATTAAATATTCAATATATTTTATGTTCATGGGTTTAAATAAATGCAGATCAAGAATAAATTTCTTTTTATAAACATATCAGTTGCTTTGCTGCACAAAATCTCTACTATATTTGTGGCTGTCTATCTGAGGATGAAACTGAAAACAAAGCTCTATTCCAGGATCAAATATAATTTTTCTCAAGTAAAATTATATGAAAAATCAATGTTGATATTAATTCTGTGTTAGTTTTTTTTTCACAATAATATCGTTGTGTTAGTTTGTTTCTTTGTTGTTGTTGTTTTTTTCACAATAATATCGCTTTTGTGGTTTAAATTTGTGTCAAACATCCATAAACAGCATAGATGGCATTTTACTTTATTTTATTTGTAACTTGAAAATTGAAAAATAAGAATAAAAATGATGATTTTTCTAAGTATAGAATATTTGACAAAAGTCTCCAGGAAGCAAAGTGCCTTTTGGGATAGGGTAGGTCACATTACTGAAATGGAAATGAATAGAGAGTGGACAACAATTTACAGCAATGACATACGGCCAAAACTCATTCCTTCTGAAACTGGCAGAAAATAACTTGATGATAAACATTTTACCAAACGATCTTCCTTGCTACTTGATTCACACTTTTGAAGTTCCAATGAAGAATGTTCTGGAAGCATGTTAGCCACATTCTTTGGAAAGAACTGTTGCAATCATTTCTCAAAGTCTCTCATGTAGAATAGAAACTAGTCCAAGCACTTGCAGAGACTTTGCTCCAAGTTGAAAATCCTTTTTTTATGTATTGGAATTGCTGTCAAAGTTTGGCTTCTGTTGCTGCATTTTATAAAGAAGGTTATCGGTCATCTCCATCTTGTAATCATCATACAGTTTATATACTCAAGTCTTCACACATGAAGTGCATCATGTGAAAGAGTCACACATAAAATTGGTTATGAAAATTCAACATTTTTATAGAATATAGGAAAAAAATCCTGGGTGGGCGGAAAAAAACAGTAGTAGGAGGCAATAGATGCTTTTTGCAGTAGATATGTGAGGGGAAGGAGGAAGAATGGGAAGAGTAGTACGTTGGTATAGTAGGTATGTGAGAGTAGGAGGAATGGGAAAAGTAAGGAAGAAGAAGATAAAAAACGTCGTTGGTAGCAGAATAAGTGACAGCACGTGGAGAAATAAATAGACAGAATAAATTAGGAACACGTGATGGAAGAAAAATGAAACAATAAAAAAAAATGGTAAACTAAAAATAAAGATAAATTAATAAATAAAAATAATAAAATAGAAATAAAGAGAAAAAAAGAAATAGAAAAGAGAAGAAAGAAATTAAACACGGAGAGGGGGGATCGAATTTTGTGGAATAAAGATTATCCATTATCGTATTAAAAAAAAAATTATATTAAGAGTATAATTTCGGCTATGATGTTAGAGATGTTGTAAAAACCCGGCCTTTGTTGAATGCTGTTATCGTGTCATAGAATCAGACTGGATTCAATCAAGCGTCATAATTTTACATCATGAATATATTTTATTGTTTTGTCTTGGGCGTGTCAACATGATGATTATTAAAAATCATATGAGTGACTAACGCGTTTAAAGTATCTCTAAGTTTGAGTATTGTGTTCATATATCCTTTTTTAAAGGACATTGAGTCTCACCGAAATAGATTTTTTCACAGTCATGATAGGGAATAGTATATATTCTGCATGTGTGAGAGATGTGTGTTCCTTGTTTCTGTGTCTTTTTAGTGTTTTTATGGTGAATGAGGTAGATTGGATGGGTCTAAAACCGTGTTGAGAAAGAGTGGAGAAAAGATGTTTGTTGTGTGTGTTGTGTTAGGGGAGGATAACGTTTTTTGGTGTGGGTGGTGTGATCCTGGGAGATTTTGTTTTGGTGTTAAATTGTATATGAATAGCTTTTTTTCTTAGCGGAGAGAATAAAATGTTTCGGGTATTTTGGTGTTTTGAGAGCGGATTCTATTGTGTTGTATTCATTAATGAGATGTTCTGGGCTGCAAATAGGTACAGCTCTGAGGTATAGATCTATTATCATGCTATTTTTATGTGATTATTGTGGCGTGAGTAATAATGAATGCAATCGTTTTTGTTTGTGGATTTTCTGTACACTTGATATGATAAGGTGTTGTTACTTTTGTGGATGAGAATGTCGAGAAATGCTAAGTTGTTGTTGTTTAATCTCGAAAGTGAAATTAATAGAGGGTTCAACTTTGTTGAGTTTTGTGCTAGAGTTTCTATTTTATGCTCATTGGGGAGAAAAATTAAAATATCGTCTATATACCTAAAGTAAATGGCGTTTTTTTTAATACCGTTTCTCACTCCGCCCCTGGATTCTTTTTCTTTCTACATTCTATTAAAATGTTGAGTTTTGTTTCATTAAAGCAACTTCACCAAACGAATATGGTCGTACCCATCGACCGAAATATCTTTAATGATGTGTTTGTGTCCTTATTTTTTCTAGCATGTTACCTTGCTTGTCCACATTTCCATAAGCAATTTTACATTTTGTCTGAAATTTTCATATTTACTCCCTTATATATATATATATATATATATATATATATATATATATCGCCATGTTTACCTTTACCTACTTTTGTGTTCATGTCTCCCATCACGATAGTAACCTCTAGGTCTTTGCACTGTTGTTTTTGCTCTATCCCGGTCGTTATAAAACTATTCTATCATCTTCGAGTCAGCAATTGAAGTTGGTGCATAAACTTGAATTATTGACAGATCAAAAAGTCTTGTAGTGAATTTTACGAGCAACACCCCATCGGACACTGCCCAAAAACCAGTGATGCACTGCAAAGTATAACGGTCCACAATCATTCCAACTCCGTACATTGCTTTATTTTCTCCAGAGTGAATGATGGTATAATCACCATGGACAGATTTCCCAGCTCCCTTCCAGCGCATTTCACTCACACCCATTATTGTGATCTTCAGGCACTCCTGCTCACTCATCAAATTGTCTGCTCTTCCGTTCTTTGCCAACGTTCTCAAATTCCACATTCCAATTTTCAGATTTATTATCATGCGGATGGTATCAGGATGATGATCAGGTGACGCACGTCGCGCCTACCGGCTGAGAACCCATGGAGAGTCTCCTCACATCTTTGTTGTGATTTGTGCTAGTTGTTGTGTTTTGAACCCTATGGTGGGGTAGTTTGGTCTAGGAGAAAGGAACGAGAACGGTGAAACTCGGGTTGAGTGGGGCAAAGTCAACAATCAGTCAATAATGAACACTTGGTTTTACAATCATCCAAAATGTCTGTGGACATGGAAAAGTCTTTGTGGCAATTACACAAATCAAATCGACTATTTCACCATCAATAAACGTTTTTGCAGCTCTGTATCAAATTTCCGGTCATACTCCGGAGCATATTGTTGTAGTGATCACAATCCTGTTGTAGCAACTATTCATACTAAACTTCGCAAAAAACATCACTCAATCTAGACTACAGCAAGTTGATCTCAGACCCTGCACTACAAAGAGAGTATAACATCTATGTTGAAAACCAGTTTACACAGCTAAAAGCTGAGACGGCAAATTCAGAAGAAAATGACGACGGTTTGTCATGCCCAATATTGCCGAACTTCCGACGTGCTTTCACTTAGGCTGCGGACAAGGTGGGTATTCGTAAACCGAAAGTCAAGAATCAAAAATAGATGACCGACGAAATTCGGAGCCTAATAAGGCGTAAAACGAAGAATAATCTCAACAAATACAAAGAGTTGAATAAAATTATCAAAGTTAAATGTAAGGAGCTAGAAGAACGATGATGGAACGACAAGTTTGACGACATTGAGTGAAATGCATCGACAGCTCATGTGAAGAATCTGAAGAAAACTACATGTTCTAGAACTGGGTGCATCAGAGTGAAAGACTGATTCTGATTCTGATTCTGATTCTGATGAAAAAAAAGAGCAAATCTGAGAACGATGGGGCGAATATATTGGGGATTTATTTGATAATGTAAGAGGTGAAAGACCTAATATAAAGAAAGACGTGGACGGTCCGAATATTCTTGAACACGAGATCAGAGCAGAAATACGAAAGGCGAAGATCAAGAAAGTCCTTGGTCCAGATGGTGTATATACAGAAATGTTGATGGTTCTCGACGACTTCAGAGTAAATAAGATAACAGAACTCAGCAACAATATATACAATAGTGGAAATATCCCGAAGAGACCAGGTGCAATGGAATGTTAACTCTATCGCACAATCAGATTAATGAGTCACATTTTGACAGTACTTTTACATAGACTGCGTAGAGTGATAAGACCGGACATCTTAGAGGTTCAATGTGGCTTCGTAAAAGACAGGCACATGGAACGCAGTCTTCCTCATTTGTATGCTCGTTGTGTGGTGACGATCTGGATATAAACCGTGGCAATTAATACAGACTTTAATGAAAAGGCAGATGACTTTTATCAGCTATATATATAGACACAAACATTTAGTTCTTACTGGTGGAGTGCCTGGCTCTAAGCTAGTGGGCAGACCAAGATATTATGGACAATATGTGTAGGTGGCCAAACCGGAATGCAATGGGACTTTTTCGTTCAATGGATAATAGGACAATCTGGAGGACCATAGTCGCTGATGCCTTATGGAGGCAGGGCCGTTCATGATGATATATTTCTTTTGTAATATGGTGGGAAAATCGAAGCAGAGTGCTCGATTAATTGAGATCAAGATTAAGAGCGTAATATTTATTTATTTATTGGTACAGAAAAATTAGTACAACATTAGTACCGTCGGTTTCAAGCTCAGAAGGACTTAACCATCCGGCTCTCTTCAGCTTATGTTGTCACCTGTTACAGAAATGTGAAGTCATGTATCACTCTCGTTTGGATACGTAATTTGCTTAGTTGTGTTATGTATACGTGTTTAAAATGTATGTTAGGGAGGGAAATGTGAGATTATAAAGTTTAATAGATTTCGAAAAAAAGGGGGGGGGGTGAAATGTAACAGTTAAGATTTAAAATTGGAAAAAATTTTAAAATAACCTTTTTATTCTTTCGAATGTTTAATCCTTAAACCCATATTCTCTCCTTAGCACTTTCTAGACGACACCAAGTTAACCCTTCAAAACATTTAACGGCCTAATATACGCTCCTGATAAACATTGAATCGCGGGACTTGTATAGAGATATTTTTAAATTTTTTTCAATTTTAAATCTTAACTGTTACATTTCACCCCCCCCCTTTTTTCGAACTTTATTAAACTTTATAGTTTCACATTTCCCTCCCTAACATACATTAACACTTTAAAGCAAATAACGTATCCAAACGAGAGTGACACGTGAATTCACATTTTTGTAACAGGTGACAACATAAGCTGAAAAGAGCCGGATGGTTAAGTCCTTCTGAGCTTGGAACCGACGGTACTAATGTTGTACTAATTTTTCTGTACCAATATATATATATATATATATATATATATATATATATATATATATATATATTGAAATAATTTCTAACTAAAACAAAATCTTGTAGCAAGCAAATATGGTTTTAATTAAAAAAATAATGGCCGTTTCTTTATCAGCACTATACAATCAAAACATTAGTAGAGATTACAATGTTTGCATCATATAGATATGATAAATCTTCAGAAATGCAGAAAAACGACTTACTGTTTAACATTTTCACCAAAGGAACACCATCTTTTATTTTAGACAGTCAGTTTCGTTTTGGATAAATAAATTACTCATACAGAGTTATCTTTTCCTCCAAAAAAACACAGACAAAAACAAAACCAACCACCAGAGTTTGCCGAAGAAAACATAATTCTGATCTAAGGAAAACAATGCACAAATATATATATAATAGATTTTATAAGAACGTCCTTCCCAATTATTCCCCCTTGATAATTTCTTTAAAACAAGTTATTGGACAAAATAAAATGAAACAAGTTAGAATGGAAATCAGAGGATGTTTTTATGTATTCTTAATATCTATTCGTATGTACCCCACTTCCCACATCGCGACGTCACCAGTTCAGCCGTTTTTATTCGGTTGGTCACCCGGTATTGCTTGGTAGAAGTTGCTGTTCTCATGAAGGTTGCCGATGTTGATGAAGTAATAACGAAGGTCTAACAAAACGCAAATCACTCTGGAGTAAAAAACGAAGGTCCAAAGAAATGCAAATCACTCTGTCCGTAGATCACAAAGTCCTCTGTCAGCTTCCAAAGCAGATCTCTACGTTCGTCACACGTGCACTTACTTCGCACCGTTTCGTTCAAGGCGGTAAGAGACCCGCTTTTATTATACTGAGGCACACCTAATTTGCATGCATGCAATGTGACTTTGCGAGACTCTGCGTGAACCGTACGTAATAAAGGTTCACGGACGCCATGTTGAATTCTTTTCCTTCATCCGCAGCGCACAGGATAGACAAACAGGAGGACGTTTCGCAGGTAAGTCCCCTTCACGTTCCCCACAGTTGAAACGCCTGGTCCAGCGACTACTCACTCCCACATTGTGTTTGTTTATATCAATGAGCAATCCACTGGGTTGGGTCAGCAATCTTGTCTTGCTGTGAAGAGAAGGGTCATTTCATGGAGAACAGTTTAATAGAAAGAATTAAGTCCGTAACGACTTTGTTGGGTTTTCTTAGAAGAATAATTATTTTTAAAAAAGTAATTAAATTAATGTACATTGGTTTGTTTCCAAAATCAGGCCGTTCGATATTATCAAAGTTTAACTGCGAGCGTTAATAATTCTGGGTGTTTGCTGTTCTAAGTTTGGGGCGAGAAAAGAATATATACACAAACTGTTATGATGGGTTCGGTGGGGAGAGTACGGAAGCGAGTTCTTTCATCCAATTCTCTCATAACTGACGGCCTCACCAACTGACAGCGTTAGCGGCCGACGGCCTCTCACTAACTCTCTGTCTCTCACTCTCTCTCCAACTGTGACTAAACTGTCCTTGTAAACTGTTCTTACTTGCCTTTTATCGAGACATACTTTGCCTCTACCCGGGGGAGTTTTCACGGTGGTCTCCGATTTATCCTGAGAAATAAATTTTATTGCATTTATCCAGAGTTTCTAAAAGTAATTTCGACACAGCTGCCAAATTCGTTTATGACCGTTTCACTCAACCATAACCCAAGTTTGTATCTTTGGCTATTTATCTGACCCTCATAAACGACAGCTGAAATTATATCGGACTCTGCTGAAGGGTAATTAACCAGCGTCCATCTCGGACGACCCACTTAAGACTGATTGACCCGATTCTGAGAGCTGCTAACCGACCGCAATTCTAACTCTCACTGAGTTCAGTTGTCACTCTCATATCGACTTTGAGAAGTTAATTCTTTTTTTCTTTATCTTTTGATAAGCCCATAAAATAATAATTTGGTTTCTTTCTCTCATTACCAACTGTGCGATCCGTTCAGAGATTTTTAAGGTTTTCTTTCTGTCTATTCATACTAGCACAGTAATTGCACTATCGACCTTCGTAGGCTCACGGTCAACTCATACCGGCACTGCCCGACACTGTCACATCATATCTCTCACCGATTAATGTTACTTCTTGTGATATTTAGATCATTATTAATATTAAAAGATGTCTAATATCCTATAATGGTATGTACCTTTAAATCGTTGGGTCACAACTGCGATCACTATTTATTCTACTTTGATTTCATTCGAAAATTCATAAATTGTGACATGTCTATTAAGACATCTTTCTTGGATAACTAAAAATAATAAGTCTCTTTACTTCTATATCATCATTATTATTATTATTATTATTATTATTATTATTATTATTATTATTATTATTATTTAGATATAAGTAAAGAGAATTATAATTTGCCATCAAATTTACATAAGTGTTTGTAGTGTATATGTAAATTAGATGGTGACGTTGAAAACAGAGAGTCACTCTTTTCTAAATGCTGAGAGAGACATTAAGAAATGTTACAGTTGTTGAAGCAACATAGAGTAGGAGGGGGAGAGAGAAACATATAGATATTCTAAGAGAGAAATGAGTGACTTGTTCAGTTAATTATGAATAATGTCAAATTAGAACAATTAAAACGGTCAGATCCCAAATCAATACTTTCAAAAACGAAAAGCTGAACAGGCCTGCATGATGTCTCCACTCGTCTAAGGTGGCATCATTTCATCATTTTTACCATGAAATCATCATGAAGCCATTGCTTAGGCATATCAGGTTTAGCTCATTACATCAAGAAGCTTCATGCCTTGTCTGAAGCGATTTCCATAAAAAAAAGAAAAATTTGCTCATTTCAAAATACAAACCTTGATTTATATGTTGACAAAGTGTATCAGTGTAAGATGGCAATGCTCTCTAATCAAAGTTTCTTCATAGATTAAGCGTCCCATCTTTAGAATTCCATCATTAAACGTACCATCATTAGTGTCCCATCAATAAGCGTCCCATCTTTAGTGTCCCATCATTAAGCGTCCCATCTTTAGCATCCCATTATATAGCGTCCCATCATTAAGTGTCCCATCATTAGTGTCCCATCATTAAGGATCCCATCTTTAGTGTCCCATCATTAAGTGTCCCATCTTCCCTACCATATTTACATTGCAACATGAAGGATCTCAGTCCATTGACACTTTTAAATCACTCAATTTCGTCAATGTCTTCATTTATTTTACATAACTTTCCTAATTTCATAAACACTAACCCTAACCCTGGAAGTACTTGTTTTTGTTTTTTGTTTATTTCAACAATTATTCTTTCCACTTAAAAGCACTTGTAGGTATGAAAGTGTTGCAACAGTTTTTGGTTAGGGAATTAGCTGACTTGCTGATGTTAATGCAACATTTTCGTTTCCCTTTCCTGTTTCGACTAAAGATTCAAATCCATGAAGTTTATGTGCAGAAACGAAGAATAAAGAAAATAGCAAAGTCACGACTTCTGACTCTAACAAATTTGTATCCTTTTTCTGTTGCATGAAATCATATAATGGTAGCCTTAAATCTGTTGCCTCTGCTGTGAAAAATAGTGAATCAATCTCTTGATATGCCTAGTTTGATAATAAATGATTGGCAGAAATTAGGATCAATTCATGCCCCCCCCCCCCCCGTTTTTTGGATAATGATTAACTACGCCAAGTCTAGAGCTGTGTTTGGGGTGTACATAGTTACCTCCAACAAGGAGATAATGAAAAAAAAATCTGCTTTACAAAATCCAATAGAATCCGTATAGTTACTCATGTTACAAATGACAAATCTTACATGAAAAAGATGTAAACACTGAGATATTCTGTTATCCAATTTAATGCACAAACACATCAGCCTTCACTAGATTTGCCTCCCTCTCATCAATCACGTGTAGTATAAGACTGTCTGGAATTGTAGAAATAATTATTGCAAGAGTCTTTGAGTCAATAATAGAGACAAATATAATTTCCGGCTTTGAGAAGCCAGTTCATCTCTCTTTCTCTCTCTCTCTCTCTCTCTCTCTCTCTCTCTCACACACACACACACTCACTGTACTAGAACTAATATTACTCCCTCACCAATCACAAACGTGATTCCTCAAATGACAGGAAAAGATAATTATGAAAGGCCATCGACTTCATCCACTTCATTGAGAAGATCGTCCTTAATGAAGTGTTTCAATAACGGTCCTTATATGACTGAACCTATACTTCTATGAAAGTTTAATAAACGTATCCTCCTTTGTTTCCTTATCTTCTGAATTGCTAATATCGCATACAATTACTAGAATTGTTTGTGTGCGATTATGAAGTTTTTTAAAATTTTAATAGAAAATATAATTGCTCAGTTTTTAATAACATATTTTATGTCTAAAAAGTAACGGGACTGGAGTCATAAACAATTGATTTCCATTCCCCAAAACAAACTACATGGTTTTTCCTTTAAAGTAAATCTCTCCTTGAGTCTAGCATGTTTCTCTGTTTTATACAATGCTAGAAGGATTGGTCTGTTATTATGCCCCCCCCCCCCTCTAGATAGCTTATACATCTTCAAAACGGGTCTCCTTGATGATCCGTTTGAGTTCGGGGAAAATAAAAACGTCACATAGAACAAGATAAGATCAAGACGAATAAGATTCTGTTTCAGTCGGTGATGCTCTTTCTTCCTCAGTACTCGTAGCTGAACGACCTAAAAAAGATATGTGAACAAAAAATGCAATGGTTGCAGAAAGTTAAGATCCCATTCTTTGCTGCCATCCTTCTAGGCACTTCGGCTCTTTCAAAACGTTTCTTGGGTGAAATAAAACAGATCAATACCAGATGAATGCGATGCTTCTTTTTATCCGTTGTTCGGCGTTCATCATTTGTTCTTCAGTGCTCATAGCTAAACGACCTAAAAAAGAAGACGCGTAAACATTAGCATGTGTAACAGAAACGCAATGATTGCAGAAAGTTCAGATGACAGTTAAGATTGCCCTGAAATATCATATTAATAAGTGATAAAATCAACCGTTGACCCCTCTTTCGCCCATAGCTCACACGGCACACCCAGTCCCACTACTTTTCAGACTGCCCTCGTATATACATATACTTTCTGGGGTACATCCCTCCCCATGACAATCTGCATAAGTAGATGATTATTCCTATCAGACTTCACATGTTTAGGTCTAGCAGCCTAAAAGCAGTTAGTGGTCATACACACATCGCTCATATTAGTATTGACTTGTCCATCATTGTTAAAAGATAAATTGCTCTAAGATATATTTGTGTGCAGGTTATTCAAAACCAAGGTAAGAACCGATATGTTGAATGAAATATCAAACTTTGAAACACAATCAAAGCAAATATCTATAATATAAGTCCGTCTGTCTCTTTTTGTTTGTTTTTTGTCAATCTTTTTGCACACGGATTAATTTGGTATGAGGTTCTTGTTTTTATTTATTTATTTATTCAATATTATCGTGGGGTTTGTGTTCATGCCACACATCCATAAACAGCAAATACAACTTTGGATTATTCAGCCTACTATTCTCATCTTGGTTGTTATTTTCACATTTCGGCCGATGTAATCTCCAACCTTCTTCAAATGCATATTTTCGAACTTTGGAACCTTTATTTTGAACTCTGGAACCTCTATGGAATTTCGAACTGAACCCTTCATTTAATTTATTAGAGACTAGAAAGGGTCCGGGCGTTGCCCGCGGCTCTTCCCCTTCCCCGTTTTCCCCTTCCTCTCTACAGGCAAAAGTGTAACAATCTTTCTCTTCCCCGGTGGACCACTCTCCCCTCACTTCCCACCCCCACACCTCCTCTCCCCGTCGCCCTGGGCAAAACGTAACATATTTCTATCATTAAAACTACTATCTCTGTCTTGCCTGGTCGTCCCACTTCCCCCCCGCCCACTTTCGACGTATATTTAAGTCATCATTTAAAAAAATATTCTTGGGAGTTGGTCTTGATCCTTTCTCGATACCCGCAGTGCCAAGGGGACAAGATCAAACGAAAAAAGGTGACGAGAACGCTGTTTGAATCCGAGCTTTGTTTTGGCAAACTGCACATGCGCACAATATACAGATGACAAGAAAATGAAGAAATTTGTAACCGACCCTCCCCCCCCCGGTTCGGCACGAAAAAATCAATTTTTTTTCTCCAATTTTTCGATATTATACGTTCGAAAGCTGGACGATTCAAAGAAGGTCAACTTCATGGTACTTGTCGAGTATCTCGGGAGCGTTTTGCAGACATACAAACAAACACACACACACACACACAGACAACTGCTCTTTATATAATAGACTAGTATGGCTACTTGGCGTTGCCCGGGCTATAAAAAAAACAAAATAGAAGTAAAATAGCATGTGTAACATTTTTATATTAAAACCTCTCTCTCTCTCTAGCTGTCTATTTATCTTTCTCCCTTTCTCTTTTAATACTGTAATGTTAGTAAAGAGGGCTTCACAGAACTGCCAAAAGTACCGTTCAACACAACGTATAGAGGGAAATGATAGTGCTAATGATTATTCATCCCGGACAATGCTGAATCGAACTAATAGTTCCGAGCAATTCCTAATTTCTTGTCCTCCCACATTTCACAATAATATGAAGATAAATGATGTTGAAAGAAGTACAAATGTCACGGTCAATTCTTAATTTCTTCTCCCCCTCCCTCCATTTCAACATATTAAGAAGATACGTGATGTTGATGAAGTCAATAGTCCGAATAGATTTACCAAAAGTTATACTGTAATCTAACAATTTTGGATCCCGGTAAATTCCTAATTTCTTGTCCCCACCCCAATTTCACAACAATACGAAGATAAAGGATATTAAGCACTTTAGATTATGGATCCCGGGGTATACAACATTCTAAAAAAAGACAGAGAAGTTCTTTAACACGAGCAACACTTCGTTTTAAACACACCCGCTCTATCTAGGATATTGAGCACTGTTATGAGCACTTTTAGGTTACTACCCGCTCTCTCCAGCATATTCATATGAATGAAAAAAATTAATGAAAAAATGAATTTAAAGTGAATGAAAAAAAAAAAATGAAAAGTGAACAAAAGAAATTAAATAAAAATATGTATGCAAAATAAAAGGTGCGGCTGGTCATTGAGCAACCCTTGCCTCACTACAGAGGTGCGGCTGAGGATTGAGTTTGACTTTGATTGTACATCACCTGGTCTTCTCCAAATCGTCACCCATTTAGTACTGACCAGTATAGGCGTTGCTTAACGTTGATTGCACATGACATCATGTCTGGAAGTATTAATCGGCAGTCTGCCTACCTCACTATGAGGTTATGTGCACAAGAATAAGTCAGCAAAATTACTACATAAGTACATTGATTTATTTCCAAATTACTACATAATAATGTTGAAAAAACACCACCAACCTTACGAAACCCGACCCAGTTGACCTTCAAAGAATAAATATTTTTTTCTAATTCTGAGATATTATTCAACCGAGGCCACACTGTTTAAGAAAATATAAACTTTATGGTATTGTCGAGTATCTAAGAAGCCTTTTGCAGACATACAAATATACAGACATACAAATATACACATATACACACACAGATTTTTGCCTTACATATACTGAGATAAGACAACAGAGAAGCATTTTCGAGGAATGCTTTCTATTTCACTATTTTTTATCATAGTCATTATAAGAGAGATAAAAAAATCCCAACTCATATATACCGATGATCTGAAACTAGCAAAAAACAAAAAGGAATTAAAACACAGCAAGAACCTTTAGGCAGGACTAGGAATGCAATATGTGCACTGCTGGAGATGAAGAAGGGAAAATGCAAAACAACAGAATGCATAGAATTACCCAATCAAGATGTGATGAAAGCACTTGGTGAATGTGAAGCATAAATACCTGGGCATTTTCAAAGTAGACACCAAGTCATTAGAGATGTAAGCAATAGCTAAAAAGGAATACCTTAGAAGAATAAAAAAGATCCTTGAAACTAAATTATATATTAGAAACCTAATAAAAGAGATAAATACGTGGGCAGCATCTCTAGTAAGATACTCTGGACCGTTCACAAGTTGGAAAAAAGAAGAACTCAGGTACCTGGATCAAAGTACCAGGAAACATATGAACATGCACCACGCACTGCACCCAAAGGATGATATTAATTTATTCTATGTAGAAAGAAAAGAAGAGAAAAAGAACTTGTAAATACTGAAGACTTCATGTATGATGTGATAAAAAAGCTACAAAAAGGCATCATATAAAATACAGAGGTTGATTATCATTGCTAAAAGCAGCACTATGGTGAATAGTACAGAGAACAGTGAAAACAAAAAACGAGTAAAGCAAAATGGGAAGAGAAGCAGCTACATGGACAATTTATAAGACTGACCAAAGAAATAGCGCAGTAAAACACATGGACATGGCTACAAAAAGGACACCTGAACAGAGAAACGGAATCGCCATTGACAGCTGCACAAAACAACATGATCAAAGCGAACTACATAAAAGCCAAGATAGACAAGATCTAGAAAATAATGTAGACTCTGTGAAGAAGGACACAAAATGATAAACCACATCATAAGTGAATGCAGCAAACTATCCCAACAGAAATATAAAAACAAACATGAGTGTGCAAACAACTGTGCTTTCAACATTCAGACAAATGGTAGAAGCACAAACCGGCGACAGCATTATAAAATGAAAGACACAAACTTTTCTCGAAATACAAACAGACAAAGTGATCAAAGCAAGAAGACCGGATGTGATGATAATAGTCAACAAGAAGGAAAAAATCTACCAAATCGTAGATTGCATCGTCCCAGCAGATCAAGGAGGCAGAAAAACTAAGCAAATGCATGGAGTTTTTTTTAGCTTTGCGACAGCAAGAGAATATGGAACATGGAGAAAACCACTGTAATACAAGTAATAGGATGGAAACTATGAAGATTTCTGAAAACAAAGACTAGCATAGCTTGGAATCAAAGGTTCATACCATTCAAAACAAGGAACTCATGAAAATAGCTGAAATGTTAAGAAAAAATCATCGACTGCAGCCAGGTGACACGATTAACCATAGGTAACTTGAACTAGAATAATGCTGCATTTGCACACATTTCGATGTATTAAAAAAAACAACATTACATAAACCCAAAAGAACTGAAATTGACAGGATAGATATGTAAAAAAATCCCAGAATCTGCCACCCCATGCACCATATATTTATTTTGGATTTAGAGTTACCTACGGTCATATTATATGATATAATTTGGTGTGATATTCCATTACCGATTTTCCATCCGTCTTTCTATTTGATTCACTCTTGATAAAATAAATTTCCTTATCCAGATTTTATTATTGCTTCATTATAATATTGCTTATTGTTGAATACTTGCTCGTTAGAGGATAGCTTAGGTGTTCTTTCGGAAATACCTGGAATAAGTGCATTTTTTCACAGACTGCGGATGGTTGGAATGATTATCTATATACAATAAAATATTGTTTGGTTTATGAGGGTTCAAAGTATCATTTAAATTTAATGTTATATTCAAAAATAATCCTTTTTTTGGAACTGTATTTTATGAATCCTATATCACTGGGATTTTTGTCTTTTGTTTTTGTTTGTGATGTTTTTGGACACAAATTTTGGACTTCTGAAGAGTCACAGTAGGCGATCTATTATTTATAAAGGGTTGAAAGAATCTTACAAACAAAATTTTTTTTGCTTTTTGTTCTGCCCCACTACCCGTTTTATACAAATGAAATCTTTGTATATAAATATATTTATGAAAAAATAAATTTCAAACAAATTTTCGGTTATCTTAAGTAGAACGGCCCTGAATGTAAATGTGATATTATGGTGACTGAGATGATTCTAGTTAAGAGTAGGATAGACATTTTTATTACTTTAGACCAAAGATGACCAACGACACCCATTGTTCCCCACATTTATTATGGCCTTGTACCTAATTTGTTTTAAATGTAAATTTTTTAAATTTTGTGCAAATAAATAATTCAAAGTGTAGTATCTGTTCTCGGCATTTAAGCAACATCAGACGTTTTATTATCGGCGAAACTATTTGTTGTATATATAAGAAATATGACAATACAAATTATAAATGTATATTACAGAGTATTTATTAGAAACTGTTTAAATAATAAATATTCAAATTATCAAAACCTAAAACTGTTTGTGAGTGTTTGCAGATTACTATATATACGGTATTTCAAACTGCTATGTCGTATCATTGATACGCGCCATAAACTGGTATTGTCTTGGCCTTCGGGGCTTGATTTACGCCGGTCTATGGGTCTGTCCTGTGCAGTTCTAGGAGGTCCACCCTCCCAGGCTTTGCCTCCCCTCTTTGGGGAGGAGTAAGTTTATTGCTTACTGCCTGAGGCGCCCCTACCGGGGAATGCCGACGGGGCTGCCCAGGCAATTTTTAATGGCCAGAGTGCTCACCTTCTCGGGCGCTGGCTTTTAAAACCCCACTTTCCCGACCCGAGCTTGGGTCACATCTTACTTGTGGGAGAAAGATAAACCTGGCCTTGTGCCTAACCTCCTGGGGAGGTAAATAAAATGTCGTATCATTGATTGATACACACCATAAACTGGTATCGTCTTGACCTTCGGGGTTTGATTTACGCCAGTCTATGGGTCTGTCCTGTGCAGTTCTAGGAGGTCCACCCTCCCAGGCTTTGCCTCCCCTCTTTGGGGAGGAGTAAGTTTATTGCTTACTGCCTGAGGCGCCCCTACCGGGGAATGCCGACGGGGCTGACCAGGCAATTTTTAATGGCCAGAGTGCTCACCTTCTCGGGCGCTGGCTTTTTAAACCCCACTTTCCCGACCCGACCTTGGGTCACATCTTGCTTGTGGGAGTAAGATAAACCTGGCCTTGTGCCTAACCTCCTGGGGAGGTAAATAAAATGTTGTATCATTGATTGATACACACCATAAACTGGTATCGTCTTGGCCTTCGGGGCTTGATTTACGCCGGTCTATGGGTCTATCCTGTGCAGTTCTAGGAGGTCCATCCTCCCAGGCTTTGCCTCCCCTCTTTGGGGAGGAGTAAGTTTATTGCTTACTGCCTGAGGCGCCCCTACCGGGGAATGCCGACGGGGCTGCCCAGGCAATTTTTAATGGCCAGAGTGCTCACCTTCTCGGGTGCTGGCTTTTCAAGTCCTACTTTCCCGACCCGACCTTGGGTCACATCTTACCTTGTGGGAGTAAGAAAAAACTGGCCTTGTGCCTAACCTCCTGGGGAGGTAAATAAAATGTTGTATCATAGAATTAAATAAGCATAACTCGTTTCGATGTTAATATAGTTAAGATAGGTGAAAAAAACTTTCACATTTATTCATTTAGATATATTTACTAACTATGTTAACCACATCCAAAAATACACAACTTTGTGCAACAAGGCAAATATTTTTGCAATAAATCTAGATATCTAGGTTGTCAGTATTTAGTGACAGATTCCCCCTTCACAGTCCCAAATACTCACATCCAAATACAACCACCACACATTACTTGTAATGTTATATATTATATCTTTGGTATAAAATATTCAAAGAGTGGAGACATAGGCGATAACAAAATTAGCTTTTAGACTCAGATTCAATAACCACAAAAATCAGACAAAACATCACACTCCTCCTTCTCCTCCTCCTCCTCCTCCTCCTCCTCCTCCTCCTCCTCCTCCTCCTCTCACATAACCAAACATTTGAATCAAACATTTCATACATTAGATAACATCACATGCATTTGACAAATAGACATAAAATTCCCGTCCACATGCAAACAAAGAGAATCAAAGTGAATATTAAAGCTAAACACACATAAATCAGGTCTGAACTCCAACACGAGTGTTTTTAATACGTCTAAGTTTTTACAGACTACAAAGATCTTGTTTTAACTATGAACAAATTACTTATGCTTAGCAGGAATATGAACCTGATAGACACACATTCATCACACATCATTTATTATTGGTGGTGCACCGGATGGTTGGCCATTGTCATCCATGCCATCAGACACACATTGATTAGACATCATTTATTATTGGTGGTGCACCGGATGGTTGGTCATTGTCATCCATGCAATCAGACACACATTCATCACACATCATTTATTATTGGTGGTGCACCGGATGGTTGGTCATTGTCATCAATGCCATCAGACACATATTCATCATACATCATTTATTATTGGTGGTGCACTAGATGGTTAACCATTGTCATCCATGCCATCAGACACACATTCATAACACATCATTTATTATTGGTGGTGCACCGGATGGTTGGCCGTTGTCATCCATGCCATCAGACACACATTCATCACACATCATTTACTATTGGTGGTGCACCGGATGGTTGGCCATTGTCATCCATGCCATCAGAAACACATTCATCACACATCATTTATTATTGGTGGTGCACCAGATGGTTGGCCATTGTCATCCATGCAATCAGACACACATTCATCACACACAATTTATTATTGGTGGTGCACCATATGGTTGGCCGTTGTCATCCATGCCATCAGACACACATTCATCACACATCATTTACTATTGGTGGTGCACCGGATGGTTGGCCATTGTCATCCATGCCATCAGACACACATTCATCACACATCATTTACTATTGGTGGTGCACCGGATGGTTGGCCATTGTCATCCATGCCATCAGAAACACATTCATCACACATCATTTATTATTGGTGGTGCACCGGATGGTTGGCCATTGTCATCCATGCAATCAGACACACATTCATCACACATCATTTATTATTGGTGGTGCACCAGATGGTTGGCCATTGTCATCCATGCCATCAGACACACATTCATCACATATCATTTATTATTGGTGGTGCACCAGATGGTTGGCCATTGTCATCCATGCCATCAGACACACATTCATCACACATCATTTATTATTGGTGGTGCACCAGATGGTTGGCCATTGTCATCCATGCCATCAGACACACATTCATCACATATCATTTATTATTGGTAGTGCACCAGATGGTTGGCTATTGTCATCCATGCCATCAGACACACATTCATCACACATCATTTATTATTGGTGGTGCACCAGATGGTTGGCCATTGTCATCCATGCCATCAGACACACATTCATCACACATCATTTATTATTGGTGGTGCACCAGATGGTTGGCCATTGTCATCCATGCCATCAGACACACATTCATCACATATCATTTATTATTGGTAGTGCACCAGATGGTTGGCCATTGTCATCCATGCCATCAGAAACACATTCATCACACATCATTTATTATTGGTGGTGCACCGGATGGTTGGCCATTGTCATCCATGCCATCAGACACACATTCATCACACATCATTTATTATTGGTGGTGCACCAGATGGTTGGCCATTGTCATCCATGCCATCAGACACACATTCATCACATATCATTTATTATTGGTGGTGCACCAGATGGTTGGCCATTGTCATCCATGCCATCAGACACACATTCATCACACATCATTTATTATTGGTGGTGCACCAGATGGTTGGCCATTGTCATCCATGCCATCAGACACACATTCATCACACATCATTTATTATTGGTGGTGCACCAGATGGTTGGCCATTGTCATCCATGCAATCAGACACACATTCATCACACATCATTTATTATTGGTGGTGCACCAGATGGTTGGCCATTGTCATCCATGCCATCAGACACACATTCATCACACATCATTTATTATTGGTGGTGCACCGGATGGTTGGCCATTGTCATCCATGCCATCAGACACACATTCATCACACATCATTTATTATTGGTGGTGCACCAGATGGTTGGCCATTGTCATCCATGCAATCAGACACACATTCATCACACATCATTTATTATTGGTGGTGCACCAGATGGTTGGCCATTGTCATCCATGCCATCAGACACACATTCATCACACATCATTTATTATTGGTGGTGCACCGGATGGTTGGCCATTGTCATCCATGCCATCAGACACACATTCATCACACACAATTTATTATTGGTGGTGCACCATATGGTTGGCCGTTGTCATCCATGCCATCAGACACACATTCATCACACATCATTTACTATTGGTGGTGCACCGGATGGTTGGCCATTGTCATCCATGCCATCAGACACACATTCATCACACATCATTTACTATTGGTGGTGCACCGGATGGTTGGCCATTGTCATCCATGCCATCAGAAACACATTCATCACACATCATTTATTATTGGTGGTGCACCGGATGGTTGGCCATTGTCATCCATGCAATCAGACACACATTCATCACACATCATTTATTATTGGTGGTGCACCAGATGGTTGGCCATTGTCATCCATGCCATCAGACACACATTCATCACATATCATTTATTATTGGTGGTGCACCAGATGGTTGGCCATTGTCATCCATGCCATCAGACACACATTCATCACACATCATTTATTATTGGTGGTGCACCAGATGGTTGGCCATTGTCATCCATGCCATCAGACACACATTCATCACATATCATTTATTATTGGTAGTGCACCAGATGGTTGGCTATTGTCATCCATGCCATCAGACACACATTCATCACACATCATTTATTATTGGTGGTGCACCAGATGGTTGGCCATTGTCATCCATGCCATCAGACACACATTCATCACATATCATTTATTATTGGTGGTGCACCAGATGGTTGGCCATTGTCATCCATGCCATCAGACACACATTCATCACACATCATTTATTATTGGTGGTGCACCAGATGGTTGGCCATTGTCATCCATGCCATCAGACACACATTCATCACATATCATTTATTATTGGTAGTGCACCAGATGGTTGGCCATTGTCATCCATGCCATCAGAAACACATTCATCACACATCATTTATTATTGGTGGTGCACCGGATGGTTGGCCATTGTCATCCATGCAATCAGACACACATTCATCACACATCATTTATTATTGGTGGTGCACCAGATGGTTGGCCATTGTCATCCATGCCATCAGACACACATTCATCACACATCATTTATTATTGGTAGTGCACCAGATGGTTGGCCATTGTCATCCATGCCATCAGACACACATTCATCACATATCATTTATTATTGGTAGTGCACCAGATGGTTGGCCATTGTCATCCATGCCATCAGACACACATTCATCACATATCATTTATTATTGGTAGTGCACCAGATGGTTGGCCATTGTCATCCATGCCATCAGACACACATTCATCACATATCATTTATTATTGCTGGTGCACCAGATGGTTGGCCATTGTCATCCATGCCATCAGACACACATTCATCACACATCATTTATTATTGGTGGTGCACCAGATGGTTGGCCATTGTCATCCATGCCATCAGACACACATTCATCACACATCATTTATTATTGGTGGTGCACCGGATAGTTGGCTATTGTCACCCATGTCATCAGACATGATAACGAAAAAGAGAAATTCTCTTTTTGCGGTTCAAACTTACGATCTCAAATATGAGGAAATTCATCATTTTTAGCCCAGAAACACACACACACACACACACACACACACACACACACACACATATATATATATATATATATATATATATATATATATATATATATATATATAAAGTGGTGTACTAAAAGCGAACTTTTTGGCCATTGTCATCCATGCCATCAGACACACATTCATCACATATCATTTATTATTGGTGGTGCACCAGATGGTTGGCCATTGTCATCCATGCCATCAGACACACATTCATCACACATCATTTATTATTGGTGGTGCACCAGATGGTTGGCCATTGTCATCCATGCCATCAGACACACATTCATCACATATCATTTATTATTGGTAGTGCACCAGATGGTTGGCTATTGTCATCCATGCCATCAGACACACATTCATCACACATCATTTATTATTGGTGGTGCACCAGATGGTTGGCCATTGTCATCCATGCCATCAGACACACATTCATCACATATCATTTATTATTGGTGGTGCACCAGATGGTTGGCCATTGTCATCCATGCCATCAGACACACATTCATCACACATCATTTATTATTGGTGGTGCACCAGATGGTTGGCCATTGTCATCCATGCCATCAGACACACATTCATCACATATCATTTATTATTGGTAGTGCACCAGATGGTTGGCCATTGTCATCCATGCCATCAGAAACACATTCATCACACATCATTTATTATTGGTGGTGCACCGGATGGTTGGCCATTGTCATCCATGCAATCAGACACACATTCATCACACATCATTTATTATTGGTGGTGCACCAGATGGTTGGCCATTGTCATCCATGCCATCAGACACACATTCATCACACATCATTTATTATTGGTAGTGCACCAGATGGTTGGCCATTGTCATCCATGCCATCAGACACACATTCATCACATATCATTTATTATTGGTAGTGCACCAGATGGTTGGCCATTGTCATCCATGCCATCAGACACACATTCATCACATATCATTTATTATTGGTAGTGCACCAGATGGTTGGCCATTGTCATCCATGCCATCAGACACACATTCATCACATATCATTTATTATTGCTGGTGCACCAGATGGTTGGCCATTGTCATCCATGCCATCAGACACACATTCATCACACATCATTTATTATTGGTGGTGCACCAGATGGTTGGCCATTGTCATCCATGCCATCAGACACACATTCATCACACATCATTTATTATTGGTGGTGCACCGGATAGTTGGCTATTGTCACCCATGTCATCAGACATGATAACGAAAAAGAGAAATTCTCTTTTTGCGGTTCAAACTTACGATCTCAAATATGAGGAAATTCATCATTTTTAGCCCAGAAACACACACACACACACACACACACACACACACACACACATATATATATATATATATATATATATATATATATATATATATATATAAAGTGGTGTACTAAAAGCGAACTTTTAGGAAAAGTAAAACCTATTGTGAAGAGTATACAGCTCAATATCCAGGATAGAGCAGGTAGAATGAAGAAGAATGGAAAGGAATTAGAGAATTATGATTTGGCTTTTGCTTCTCTAATTCCTTTCCATTCTTCTTCATATATATATATATATATATATATATATAAATATATATATATATATATATATATATATATATATATTTATATATGTATAAGACTTTACCCTAATTTTTATGCTGCTTCCACTGCCCCCTTAAAATTGTAGTTGTCTCCTGTCTATGCTCCTATTTTTTTAAAGATTCACTTCTGCTCCTTAAAAAAGAGCCACTCTTTTCCCACATCATCTGCACCTAAAGATAATCTGCTCCAAAATGAAAAACATTATTTCCAAATGAGTGAGACAACTGAAGCTTCTCAAGATTTGAAAGTGGAAATAGATGATGGTCGCTCAAATAGTTCCAAATTTCAACCAGAAGGATTCATAGAACAAGACAGTTTTTCACTGTTTCAAAATAGACTTTCTTGACTTCAATACATTTGGTCCAATACTGCTCTGGCATTACAATCGCTTCACAGAAGAAGGTGGCATCCTGGCCTCTCAAAATATCATCCACAGAACATATGACCTTTTTTTAAATGGTGACCAAGCAGGTGGAATTTGTGTTTAGCAAAACATGAAGAAATCAGATGGAACCTTTGCAGTGAGAAAGAGCACACCTGCCTTCAGGTTTCCTCTCTATTTTGACTTGATTGCTTTTTGAAGTTATATTTATTCTGATACATGCTACTGTCCATTAACAGTTTTCAATTTTTCAGGTAATCTGTCAACCAAGGGAAGAGTCTATCAGGCATGTGTACACAGTGTGATGATATATGGAAGTGAAACCTGGCCAGTGAAGGTTAAAAACATGCGTTACATGGAGAGAAATGATATGAGAATGATAATATGGATGTGTAACACGTCTTAAAAACAGGCTCAGATCTGATAACCTCAGAGGAAGATTAAATCTGGACAGTATAAGGAGATGTTTTGGTGGTATGGCCATGTTGAAAGAATGGCTGAGAGTGTCTGGTTTAGTAGATGTAGAACAATTGAAGTAGCAGGATCAGCCAAATGAAAACATGGGAGAAAGTGATAAAGATGACCTTGAGAGAAAGGGGGATAAATAAAGACATGGCCAGAGATAAGTTAGTTTAGAATTCAATTTCTTAAAGCCGTCCAACACATACCAGCATGTAAAATGGACGTTAAACTGAATATGATGATTATTATGACTTTAGAATAACGAAAAACAGAAGCGATCACTTTGCCACCAGAAGCTGTCGACTTGAACTTCTTCAGGAGGTGGACAACCATAGTTTTTCAACTGTTTGCTTTGAATTTTTTTTGATTCACATCCGAAGTGGTGAACACAGGTTTCATCTTGAATTATTAATCGGCAGTGTAAATTCTCAAGGTCAGCTGAAAAGCGCATCAAAAGTAAACTGGAAACGTGAACGCTTTCAGTTTGTGCTGTGGCATCAGCATTCTTGAAACACATCTTGCAGACAGCTTGCTCATCCTTAACATTTCAATCAAAACAGTAGAGTTAGGTTGGAACAATAAACTGTGCAATAGCCAATGTTATGAAATTTAATAATCTACAAGTAAATAAATATTGGATTAATAAAATTTTTATTTTTAGATTTCTAATTTTAATCATCCTTCCTTAACATAAATTCACAAAGTATACATGAAATATCTTCTTTAAAATTGATAAAACTGTCCTCGGTTAATACAAATTTAACAACAGTAATTATGAATCATCTTTTAAAATTTATTAACACAAATGTACACAGCAAAATGAAATGTATCTCTACTATAATTATTATTACATAAGGGCGACATTCATATGCAGGGGAGGTAACTTATGCGTAAAAAAGGGAGGCAACTCTGTAATACTCACGGTGAGCAAATGTACCAGTAGTACAATTATCGCTAAAAAAACAATAATAACAATAATTACTATTAAGATTGACAAAACTTCATTTGATGCCTATTTTGAAAACAGCAGAAATTAAATACTCTATTAAAAGTTATAAAACGACTTTAGTAGAAATGCAGAAAACCCCCTTTAAAATCGTTATAGATAAATATAAACGCAATTTCATAAACTAATAAACTATGGACTAACTTACATTGATGTTGTCTGGTTCTTTTAAGTGAAAGCGAGACATATCTTCGAAATCTTGAAAATCAATGTTTTCGTTGACAATGGTGCAGATGTGACAATCTTTCTTTTTTTATATTTTGTTTTTAATTTAATTTTGAATATACAATCAATTTTCTCCAACAATGTTAATAAAAAGAAAAATACAAAACTGCTTGGAATGGATTGCTAAAGAAAAGAACATAAAGTAAATGTAATAAGAAGGCTGACAATTTGAAACAATCAAACTGGATTTGTTACTCTACAAAAGCTTGAGAATCTAGTCTACTTTATCATGTATAGCAAGTGATATATATATATATATATATATATATATATATATATATATATATATATATATATATATATATATATATATACGTATATAAGGGCAATACTTACAGCAAATATGAGTGTTTGTTTAATATACAAATATATATGTATGTGTGTGTGTCCGCACATCTTTAAAATTGACCTTCAATATGTCAGTTCTCAGCATTATTTTATTTACTACTGCAGCAATTCTTAAGGAATTTTAACAGGTTTTAAGAACTTTCAACAAATGAATTTCTGTGTAGTTACCAACAGCGGGTTTTCATGCAACTTCACATCCTGAAATTGATTGAGCGAATAATGTAGCAATAAATAAAGTCAGATAATCAAAGAAAAATGCAGTTTATTTTTAAGCCTTGTGTTATATTTATCCTGAGACAAATGCACACACACACACACACATATATATATATATATAATTTATATATATATATATATATATATATATATATATATATATATATATATATATATATATATATATATATTGTGTATTTAGGCAGCATTTTCTCATTTATGCAAACATTGTTAAAAATAACAGAATATATATATATAGCATTAGATAAAGTGAAAGAATAAAATAAGGTGCGAATCAAATTTTATTAGAATTCAATGTTCAGGCAAAGTACCTTAAAGTCCTGAACATTGAATTCTAATAAAATTTAATTTGCATCTTATTTTATTCTTTCACTTTATCTAATGCTATTAATGCTCTATCCAGTATATTGAGCTTCAGTTTTATCCGGATGTTCACTAATTAAAGATATTTGTTGGATTAACCTTATATATATATATATATATATATATATATATATATATATATATATATATATATATATATATATATATATATATATATATATATATGCGATTTTATGAAGGCTTACCAAAGCATTCCTTTCAGGACACCAATGATCACCATTAAAGATTTTTTCTTACAAATATTATTTATTCAAATTAAATGTTTTTTCCTACACGTGTTTCACTACCAAGAAGGTATATATATATATCCTAATTCCAAACCACCTTCTAACTCCATTTAAGAAGATTTCTTATCTATCCAATGTAGAATTAGTCATAAATCCCATGATAAAAAATGATTCAATGCATTTAGTTACTTTAAAGAATTTAGGCTATCTCCATATTAAATTAGTAAAGAAGCATCGAGAAATAGACAAAATACCGTCAATAATTAAATTGGTCAAATAGTTTAAAACTTAATGCATAAACACTTTCCAATCAAAAACCCACCCGAGAAAAACCTTGAAAACAAACTATTAAAAAATCATAAGTTTATAAATAAGGATAATTCTAATTATCAAATTGTACTTGAAATTTCAGGAATCCACATTAATAAAATGCATAACAGATAACAAAGTTTATAAATACAGAACAACAGATAGTAAAAACCTAAAGTCCAACAATTATACATTTTTTAAGACTTCACTTGCTAATCATAGCTATCCCTTCCAAAGTTTTACACTTAAAAATGTACGTCTTCGTAAACATGACGTCAGTGGTGAAACAGAAAAAAAAAACAGAAATTATTTCTGTAGGTCTTTAAATGATTTGTGTTTTTTTTAATGATTTGTGTTTTTTTTTAATGATTTGTGTTTTTTTTTAATGATTTGTGTTTTCTTTAAATGATTTGTATTTTTTTTAATGATTTGTGTTTTTTTTAAATAATTTGTGTTTTCTTTAAATGATTTGTGTTTTTTTTTAATGATTTGTGTTTTTTTAAAAAATGATTTGTGTTTCTTTAAATGATTTGTGTTTTTTTTAATGATTTGTGTTTTTTTTAAATGATTTGTGTTTTCTTTAAATGATTTGTGTTTTCTTTAAATGATTTGTGTTTTTTTTTAATGATTTGTGTTTTTTTTAAATGATTTGTGTTTTCTTTAAATGATTTGTGTTTTCTTTAAATGATTTGTGTTTTCTTTAAATGATTTGTGTTTTTTTTTTGTCTCAACATTACAGCTGATGTAACCTTCACATTTTTTTTAAGGTGCTTTTGTCGAACTCGGGGATCTATATGGAATTTCGAACTGACCCCGTAATTTAATTGATAGAAATAGATTATTCTTATTCCACCAGCCATGACTAAGTACAAGTCTTACATAATTTTTTATTGTATGCTTAGTTAGTATCGCCTGTAGTGAGGATTGAACCTTCAACCCCCACAAGACTGTCCATTAGAACTGATTGTTAGTTCTTAATTTTATATGTTCCGCCATGTGTTCAACAATATGCACCTAAAGAAGGTCGGAGGTTACATCCGCCAAAACATACAGTGCCTGAATAATCTAAATAATACAAATTATCAATCCTCATCTCAGAAACTTTTTAAATACTTTCTTTAGTTAAATCGTTAAATTAAAGGCATTTTATGATGAAATAGAAGTGAATGGAAGATGCAGTTTTTCTTTTCCAATATTTTTTGTAGACGCTCTGTTTGACATAAGTTAAATAATTCGAAATGTTTGTTTTTTCTTGTAGACGCTCTGTTTGACATAAATTGAATAATTCGAAATGTTTGTTTTTTCTTGTAGACACTCTGTTTTACATAAGTTAAATAATTCGAAATGTTTGTTTTTTCTTGTAGACGCTCTGTTTGACATAAGTTAAATAATTCGAAATGTTTGTTTTTTCTTGTAGACGCTGTTTGACATAAGTTAAATAATTCGAAATGTTTGTTTTTTCTTGTAGACACCATGTTTTACATAAGTTAAATAATTCGAAATGTTTGTTTTTTATTGTAGACGCTCTGTTTGACATAAGTTAAATAATTCGAAATGTTTGTTTTTTATTGTAGACGCTCTGTTTGACATAAATTGAATAATTCGAAATGTTTGTTTTTTCTTGTAGACACTCTGTTTTACATAAGTTAAATAATTCGAAATGTTTGTATTTTCTTGTAGACGCTCTGTTTGACATAAGTTAAATAATTCGAAATGTTTGTTTTTTCTTGTAGACGCTCTGTTTGACATAAATTAAATAATTCGAAATGTTTGTTTTTTCTTGTAGACGCTCTGTTTTACATAAGTTAAATAATTCGAAATTTTTATTTTTGTGTGCAATATTTACCTAAAGCATAAAAAAGAAATGAGTCATTAAAAAAAGAAATAACTTTAATGTTTGTTTTATCTTTTTTGTGTAGAATCAATCCAAATTCAGAAACGTTTCCATTTCAATTAAAAACTAAAATTACAAACGACGCTGAAAAATTGCAAATATTTAAAAATATAAGAAAGATTTATTTTTTATTTTTGATGAATGAAACTATTTTAAAATATTAATTTGTAGCTTAAAACTGGTTATATGGAGGATCTGTTAGTTTGTTAAGAATGTGTTGAATTAGGAGAATTTCGTTTGTTAGTTGTTATTTTGATCGGCGTGATGAACCTTTAGCAATTTTGCAACTTTTGTCCCATGACATTTTGTCTGGTTATCATATTTCATGGATTTTTTTACTCCAATAAATTGATTACAAAAAATGTGTTTTTATTATTATTACCTCTTTATTTTATAGTATTAACTCTTAGTCCTTTTAACCCTAACCCTACCCGAAACTCTTAGTCCTTTAGATGAGGAGCAAGTCTACATGGCGCACATATTTTTACACTTGTGCCAATGTGCATTAAAAGTATGCTGCATTATTGTTAAAGAAGTAACAATATTGATTACTTGTGAGGCACACCCGGTTTTCCCAGAAATGGGGAAGACCGTTTGGAACTCCTGTTTCCATCCCTGAATCACATGTCACTATTTTTATCCTTATTCTTTATAATTTTAATTTTTAAGTTATAAATAAAATTAAACAAATAAAATGCCGTTTTTGTTGTTTATGAATACCACCATTTGATTTTTTATAAAATTTTACTCGATGTTTGATCTTAGTATAGGGCTCTGTTTCAATTGTATTCCCAGGCTGAGAGGCAGATAGAGAGACACCACAAATATAATCGATAGATTTTTACAATTCTATCAATTATTTTTCCTTTTGTCACCACGACGTGAACGTGTAACAATTAAGGGGAGATAATTCAAAGTTTTATAATCGTGATATTTTTACATAAACATTTTTGGTTCATTTTCTTAGTCGGTTGCTTGTTAGCCTTTGACAGCATGTCAAAGGTCGTTGGGTCATTTTATGCCGACGCCATATTTTGTATTTTGGATCCGAGGTTAGGGTTGTACATTCATTTGTCTTGCAGGCGAATATTTTGTAAACAAATAGTTTGGGAATGATAGTTTCGTTTTAACTCATAGACGGGGTCCTGACAGGTACTACCACTTCGGGTTAGAAGGGACCTAGCAGTAGTGATAACTAAGGGGGGGGGGGAGGACTCCACACTCCCCAGATCTTCCATTGGATGTAGTTTGGCGTCATACCTAGGACACTATTTCAATTTGTATTACTAGGAATGTCGACCCAAAGATTTGCTACCATTATCACATTTTTTCAATGGAATGTTTAACCTATCTGTACCAAACATTCCATGATCCATTATGATTGCAAGAATGCATTACAAATCTGTTGCAAGATACATTTACACATATAGACGTGCACACACGTAAAAATATAATGAGACTTTTTTTCAAGACAAGTAAACTTGATTAAAAATCAGCTGACAATGTTAACACTGGCACTATTTTCAGTATGCACACACTTTAAAAAAAAATACAATTTTATCCTTAACTGATAATTCATCTACTGATGCTAAGCTACATAAAAAGTGATATCTTCTTAAAAAAGGCTTTGAAATTTTTTAAAAATAATTATACACGATTATTATTTATTAATGTTTACAAAATTAAATTACTACTAAAAAGTTTTTTTTTTATAAATAATTGATTAATTTTTCACATAAAAAATAATTACTTTTATGTTTTGAATTTTTTTAGATGAGGATTGATAATTTTGATTATTTGGATTACTATTCTCATCTTGGATGTTATTCTCACAACGTTTTGGCTGATGTGACCTTTGGTCTTCTTCAGATGCATCTTGTAGAACTTGAGAATCTTTATGTCGAACTCAGTTCAGGAATCTGTAATATGTATATATATATATATATATATATATATATATATATATATATATATATATATGTTTCGTTTTTCTTTCACTTTCAAGCAAAAAGTGTCATCAATAGGAATTGGTCAAATTTGGCATGCAATTTATGAATTTACGTCAAAATTTTATGAGAATGCAGTGAAACTATTTTCAATGCAAAAAGAGGTCAACAATTGAGTTTTAGAGATCCCACTATAATTTATATCATCGGTATTGGTGGACTGATGGACTATGATAAGACTTAATGTTTCACTCATCCAACCTTCCCAAATGCATGGATTTAATTTAACTTGAGGAGAAACATAAAACAATTTGAAAGACTAATTGACTATATTTATAGTACTTTTCGAAAAAATCCTCTTTAAAATAAGGTTAAAATGCATGAAGTCAAAAAACGTGCCAAAAAAATCAAACAACACGACATAACTTACATACAAAGCTCAATATAACCCTAAGAACAAATATCAAACAACTCGAAAGAAGCCTATTCACTTTTTCCTATCACTGTAGGTGCATCACTTTATTGATCGATATAATTCTTTTCTTTTTAGAATAATGTAGTAGCTCATACAGGCTCTTTGTTAATGCAGAGTTTGCAGCTAAAGAAGATGAGAAGAAAATGTTTTTTAAAAAGAAACTAAGTCAGCTCAAATTTACTAAGTCAGCTCAAATTTACTAAGTCAGCTCAAATTTACTAAGTCAGCTCAAATTTACTAAGTTAGCTCAAATTTACTAAGTTAGCTCAAATTTACTAAGTCAGCTCAAATTTACTAAGTCAGCTCAAATTTACTAAGTCAGCTCAAATTTACTAAGTTAGCTCAAATTTACTAAGTTAGCTCAAATTTACTAAGTTAGCTCAAATTTACTAAGTCAGCTCAAATTTACTAAGTCAGCTCAAATTTACTAAGTCAGCTCAAATTTACTAAGTCAGCTCAAATTTACTAAGTTAGCTCAAATTTACTAAGTCAGCTCAAATTTACTAAGTTAGCTCAAATTTACTAAGTTAGCTCAAATTTACTAAGTCAGCTCAAATTTACTAAGTTAGCTCAAATTTACTAAGTTAGCTCAAATTTACTAAGTCAGCTCAAATTTACTAAGTTAGCTCAAATTTACTAAGTTAGCTCAAATTTACTAAGCCAGCTCAAATTTACTAAGTCAGCTCAAATTTACTAAGTCAGCTCAAATTTACTAAGTTAGCTCAAATTTACTAAGTCAGCTCAAATTTACTAAGTTAGCTCAAATTTACTAAGTTAGCTCAAATTTACTAAGTTAGCTCAAATTTACTAAGTCAGCTCAAATTTACTAAGTTAGCTCAAATTTACTAAGTTAGCTCAAATTTACTAAGTCAGCTCAAATTTACTAAGTTAGCTCAAATTTACTAAGTTAGCTCAAATTTACTAAGTCAGCTCAAATTTACTAAGTCAGCTCAAATTTACTAAGTCAGCTCAAATTTACTCAGTCAGCTCAAATTTACTAAGTTAGCTCAAATTTACTAAGTCAGCTCAAATTTACTAAGTCAGCTCAAATTTACTAAGTCAGCTCAAATTTACTCAGTCAGCTCAAATTTACTAAGTTAGCTCAAATTTACTAAGTCAGCTCAAATTTACTAAGTTAGCTCAAATTTACTAAGTTAGCTCAAATTTACTAAGTCAGCTCAAATTTACTAAGTCAGCTCAAATTTACTAAGTCAGCTTAGTTTCTTTTAGTTGTCTTAGTTTTAACTAATTAGCCAGATGAATCTGATGGATAGATCGATACAAGAATAAGAACATACAGAAAGGCAAGAACTGATTATTTTCCTGGTAACAATTTTAATGAAAATCTGTTATAGTTGAAACTCCCTCTCGTTTATTTGCTGAGACAGCATTTTGAGGAAATTCCTTGCATATTACAGCAACACTGAAAGGGAAACCAGGATTTAAATCTTTGCGGAATATTCGCTTTGGAATCCAGAAGGACATACTTCAGACGTCAAATGACATATAGCACTTGTTCTGGAACAGTTGTGGAGTTTTCAGGGTTCAGTACATAACGTGCTATTTCATCTGACCATGATGTTGCTTTGATAGCATCGCACTCAAGAGACCTCAGACCCAGCTTCAATTGCAACAGGGATAGTTTTGGCAAATGCTCAACTGCAGTTGATGGCTGTGATATCGCCATGTTCATCAGACTTCAAAAAAGCTTTGCAACATCAATTAAAAAAGTAACACCTTGGATGTGTTGTGCACTGCTAGTATTATGTCGCTGTAAAATGGTTTGATTGATCTCTATTGCTATTGATGAAACTGTGGTAAATTCCAGGATTTCAGTATTGTTTGATCAATAGGATTTTCAACCAGCTTTCCAAGCCAACACTTAAAAATGTTTGCTTGAGAATGTTCATAGGTGAGGTAACGGAATACTCTTTGCTGAAGGAGGTCTCTCCGATATCTCAACTGACGTACAGTCATTTTTCCAAGGTCAATCAAATCTGTTTACTGTGGGAACTGGAACCGAGTTAGTTGGGAAACCTTAGAAAACATGATGAAACACTTTAAGTTGTCAATTGAAGATTAAGAAGCATGCTATCAAGTGTCTTTCGAAGGCTGTAAATTATGGAATTTTTCAAATCATCTCTGTCAGTAAATTGGGTTTTCAAAGTCATCATTATCATCGTTGTAAGCAATAACATCATCACTGTCGTTATCATCATCAACAATGTCATCTGCATCATTTTCTTCAGTTAATTTTGTGTGAAGAAAAAAATTGATAAGAAGCAAAAGCTTAATTTTTTTCTTCACACAAAATTAACTGTTTGGACTTGTCTGATGGTGGTGTAGATGATGTCGGAGGTGATATATCACCGGTTGATGAAGCACCACTTGTTGTGTTTACTACACATCGCAAAATTGGAGGGTAAAATAACAGATTTTTCGCAAGAAATACTCATTGAAGCCTCCTGAGACTTGCTTAAAAAGCTAGAAACGTGATGAGTGAAATAGAGTTAAATTGCCTTTTCCTACTCCACAGACTGAGAAATATTGGTAGCATTCACTTTCAGTTTCATTCTTTTAAGTCTTCAACTTAACGAATAGACTTTCCATTGTTTCACAGAACTAAATCATCACAGAATATACTGATCTCATGGCTACTACTAAAATAAATATACATTAAAAAAATGGGGCCCCAAAGTTGCGTGGTCTAAAGCTATATCTTATTTAGTTGGTAAGAAAAAAATAAAGACATAAAAGGGGAGATAACTGAACAAATTGACATCCTAATATTATTATTTTTATTTTTTGTTGTTGTTGAGGAGGGGAGAGTGTGTACTGTTCTCCACTATAAACAAATTCAGTTGTCTGGTTTAAATTCAACACTCAATTGTCGAAACGGCAAGAAAGTCCATTGTTATTATTATTTGTACTCACTAGGAGTTCTCACACAGGTCATCATCAGTGATTGCTCACCAACAACAACCGGTGGTATTCCCTGGAGTCTGAGTGACAAGTCTCCCCAGATTTCCAGTATTTTCCACCTCTTTTCGATAGCCACCGCAAATAACCTTTCAGTATCGCAACAGCTGTTTACCATTGATTTCTCACTGGTAAGGACCATTGGTCTTCTCTGGGATTTGGGTGGCAATAAGCCTCCCCAAGGTCCCAGCGCTCTCTGCACTTCCAGTGGAGGTCTGGTTTGTGCTGTCCTTCCTCGGTCTTCTCATCCTCCTTGACCCTCTGCAAATATTTGTGTAATGTCAGCCTAGGCTAGCACCATTTTTTATTTTTATTTTTATTTATTTTTTCTTTTTGGGGGAGGGGGAAGGGGGAAGCAGAGCGCGGGAGCAGAGCTTATGGTGTTTCTTGCATTTTCTGTTCATTGGTTCATTTTTGTGTGATGTCAGCTGAGGGCTGTGTAATTTAGGGGGGGGGGGCGCTCATGAAGTGATGTTTCTTGCATTTTCTGTTCCTTAGTTTGTGATGTGGTGTTCTTTCTGTGGTTTTGCTTTCTTCCTATTGTAGATTCCATGTGACCCTTCATAGTTTATGCGGGTTGGTTTCCGCATTCAAGGATTTTTCTTAAGATTGCAGCTGTTTTGATCATTGCCGTCCTTTGTATAGTTTCAATGATCCCTTTGATTCAAATTTCTCCCAGTCTTTTTTCCAGGCTTTTTGGGACTGTTCCTAGTGTTCCTACGATTATTGGTATATTACTGACTTTCTTCATGCTCCATATTCCTTTCAGTTCTCTGGCTAGTTCCATGTATTTGCTTCGTTTTTCCGTTTCTTTGATCTTCACGCTGTGGTCTACTAGAAAGGCGAAGTCTACGATTTTACAAGATGTTTCCTTCTTGTTGATTATTATAACATCCAGTCTCCTTGCTTGCATGAGTTTGTCTGTTTGTATATCCATATCCCAGATGATTTTGTGTTTTTCGTTTCCAGTACTGTTTCTGGTTTATGTTTGCACCATTTGCCTGCATATTCGAAATTCAATTGTTTGCACAGTTCCCGGTGTACTGCTTTCCCCACACAGTCATGTCTGTTCTTGTATTCTTTTTAGGCTAGTTTACTACATTCACTTATTATATGATTTACGGTTTCGTCTCTTTGTCCACACAGTCTGCATTTACTGTTTTTTATCTATTTTAACTTTAATCTAATTTGTCCTAAGAGTCCGTTTCTCTGTTCAAGTGTCCTTTTCTTAGCCATGCCCAGCTATTTTCATTGGTTTCTTCTCTTGTCAATCTTCTGAAGCGTCCATGTAGTTGTTTTTCTTCCCACATTTCTTTTCTTGTCGTTTTGTTTCTGGTTTAGGTGCTTCCCGAGTTGTTTGTTAGAACGGTGTCTCTTGCTGTGGTAATTAGCCTTTCCTTGTTCTGAGTTATGTATTTCTCCAGCTCTTTTTTTGAGTCTTCCACACAATCTTCTATATTTACCAGTCCTCTTCCCCCTTCGTTTCTTTTCATGTAGAGTCTGTCCATATCATATTTTGGATGTAGTACGTTGTGCATGGTCATTAATTTTCTAGTCTTCTGGTCAAGGTGCCTGAGTTCCTCTTTGGTCCAGCCTATGAATGGTCCAGAGTATCTTATTAGTGCTACTGCCCAGGTGTTTATTCCTGTTACTAGATTCCTGCTATATAATTTAATTTCTAGGAGTTTTCTTGTTCTTCGTAAATATTCTTCTCCAATCTTCTCTTTCATTTCTGTAGATTTGATGGTGTCTGCTTCCAGAACTCTAAGATATTTGTAGCTATCCTGTTCGCCTAGCACCCTCATCTCCTCTTGGTTGGGGAGTTCCATGCCATCTATTGCCTCCAGTTTTCCTCTTTTTATTTCTAGTAGTGCACATTTTTCCATTTCAAATTCCATTTGGATGTCCTGGCTGAAGATTCTGGTCGTATTTATCAGCTTTTCCAGTTATTTTTTGCTTTTTGCAAATAGTTTCAGGTCATCCATGTACATCAGGTGTAGTAGTAGTAGTAGTAGTAGTATTATTATTATTATTATTATTATTATTATTATTATTATTATTATTTAGTTTTATTCATTCATACTTTACTTTTCTGCACATTTCTAATATTCAATCAGTGAAAATAAATAATTGTAGATCATTCTTTTTCATTTTTTTGCACTTCAGGTACGATTTTTGGATTGTGTGGAGTTGAGGTGAAAAAGATTGTTTGAGATCGCCATTTTGTTAGAATGTTATTATGTAAAATAATGATGCAGATATGTTGAGTAATAACGCATAAGACGGGGAGGCTAAGGGCATGATCCCGCAATAATGAATAAAAGCCGAAGACTAGATAGATTGTCAATTAGGCTAAAAGAACAACGGAAATTAATCGGTGACCTTTGAACGAGCTCAGGTGTGTGAGGTTGACGAGTTAATTTCGGAGTATGACGTTGTAAAAAAAGAAAAACGACTCGGTAACCTTTAAAAGAGTCAGGTGCACGAGGCCAGAAGAAGGCACCCGGAGTGCAAAATCAGAAATTAAAAACGGCAGTTTAAAACGAAGGAAGAAGGAGCGCTTACTAGCAGAGATCGAGTTGGGAGGATATAGAGAAAAACTCCAAAGAGAGGTACCCCCACCATGGACGAACTGCCGTAAACAACTGGTGTGGGGATCACAAGATTCCGGGAGCAGACTGCTACAGAACGTATTGTCGTGTTTCCCTCTAGGTTGCAAGGTAAATCACTCTGCCTGATTTTCGTGAAAATAATCTATGTTGGGTAGATTAGAAAATCAACTGCCGTCAAGGTAAAGAAAGAGGTTTCTTCGTAAGACAAGGGAAAGAACAATAAGGCCAAAGGACTTTTGCTAACAAAGAAATATTTAATTATATAAATGTGTGTATACCCAACTTATACCAGCTGGTGGTGAAGAATAGAGAAACAGAGTTTCTTGAGCACCTCCTTGTCTCTATCGTTGTGTTTTGTTTGATGCTACCGCCCCCCCCCACCCCAAAGGAACGGGTATTGCAACAACTGCATCTGTATCCATCTTACAGGCCTTGCTCGAAATGGATAAAAGAGGCACTAAGTTTTCTGTTAAAAAGACAAACTTCTTCTACAATTTAAATAAATTTTATTCAGCAGTTTCTGCACAAAACATGGTCTGGAAAGAATTATGGAAACAGGAATATAAAACAGGTTTGTACTATAGAAATGGAATTGACTCCGCTGGTTTCATCCCGTCTAGCAGAAGCAAAAAGAGAGATATCATCTTGTTACGATAACATCTTAAATGGAACTGTTTATATTTCGTGGGAACAGGCTTGGGTGGAAACGGAAATAGCTGTCTACGTGAAGAGTGTTATTATCCCCCAATGTATCACTTCGCGAGTGAGAACATGTCACTGTGTTCTTACTAGGTAAATGGCCGTGACTTGTACTGCCTATAGTTCTTAAAAGTGGCTTTTCTTAATTTTTTAAAGTAGTTTTCGTTTAACTTTTGATTATGTTTGAAAGATAAAAGCATTAAGTTAATATATAAAAGGAAACAAATGTATATTTACGTGTGAAAAGAAAATTTGAATGAAAAATGTTCTCAAAACGGCTAAAAACGCAAAAACTCAGTTAAAACTGCAGATTCAACAAAACATGTTTAAAATTTGCTGGAAAAGTTAATATCAGTTTTCTGGAAGTGTTTCAACAATAATTATTAAATTAAAGTCTTAAGAGGGTGAATTACAAAAGAATGTACTTCTTTTTTTTTTACTAAAAATTGCTTAATTATCCCCCCCCCCCCCCCCCCCCCCCAAAAAAAAAGTGAAAGTTCGGTTCCGGACATCTTTTCACTGTGTTGTAATTGTAAACAGAAAATATGGCTACAAAATTATTATTTTTAATTTTGACGTTACGAACTGTGTCAATTTTATTAATTATTTACATGATGATTGATTAAAATTTCGAACAATTACATTTTTTTTTTTAACATAGTTCACCCCAAACAAGGCAGGCCGCCACTGTAGACGTAAGGGACTACTGAGAAAAATGAAAAGGGGAGAAGGTTGGTGGGGGTGGGGGGTCAACCTAAATTTGGATCTGCGCAGCAAGATGTCAGTTTACATTATTAGTTTTAAATTTCTGCATGTCAGTACTGTCGGGGAAACATGGGGCAGGGAGGGAGTTCTAGAGGCCAGCAGCACGAGGAAAGAAGTTATTTGAGTAGAAAGCTCTCTAGCATCTGGGAACCTCCACAGTGAATGAATGAGATTTAGTTGATTGTCGAGTTAGTCTAGTGAATTTACATCGATGGGGCACCAGAGTAGCCAATTCATCGGAGCATAATCCATTGAAGTACTTGTAAAACAAGCACAAGGATGCTACATTGCGGTGATGGGACAGGGACTGGAGCTTGTTGACAGTGAGGGACCTATTAGGTTGGCGACTCTATTTTGGACCTTGTCAAGGAGGGAGAGACTAGTAGATGATGCACCAGCCCAGATGTGACAACAATACTCCATGCATGGGCGGATGTTGGCTTTGTAGAGATACAGGATAATGTCAGGTGTGAGGAGTTTACTAGCACGGTAGAGGGGGGAGCCAACCTTCTTTTTTGTAGGGCAGAGTGCGCTTATCCTAGTGCGCTGGCTTCTCAAAACTACACCTGACCTTGTGTCTAACCTCAGGTAAATAATATGTTGTTTTTCGACATTTTTGGCGTAAGTCGACCAGAGTTACTTCCCTTACACTGATGTCATGCGGAACTGAGTTATATGTAAAATGTTTCATTTTTTTAAGACACTTGATTTTTAAAACCTGCAACAGGAAAAATGATAAGCGACTATTGAAGTAAAAATACATAAAGTTAACGAAGGAAATAATTCATAAAGAAATAAATGACAAACATAGAAGTAAAATTAATTGTGAATTTAGAAAATGAGGTGATAAAACGATGTTCATATAAGATAGGCAGAAAAGGTATAAATGAGAAGCGAATAACGACGAGAATAAGGAAATATATCAGTGAATGAAGAAAGAAACAAAAAAGATTTGGATGAAGTTAAAAATATGGATTTTATAATGGAGATTGTGTGGTTGTCATTGAAATCATGTCACTATCTACGTCACACTACCCCCACCCCCTAAGGTTTTGTTTTTGCTTCTTTATTTCGGATGATTTTATTTCATTTAAGAAAAAATCTTATATTATTTACCTGATTTTAAATTCTTTTAATATGGAATTTCATGTTTTATAAATACAACAAAATAATGTTTCACATGTAAATGGAATGGCTAATTAATATATTGAGTTCAAAAATTTGATTTTAAGAAAATATTATTGCTTTCTAATTATTTGTTTTATTCAAAACTAACTGGCTTTGCAAACTCACTATCACTTCACAAAGTTCGCTACTTGAAATACTTGAAACATCAATTAAAAATAATAAACATTTAATTCATAACTTTGTTGTAAACACGAAACAATATTTTAGCTGGGGAAAGCTCATTTTGATGAGTGATAATGACGGGAAGTGGACAAGGATGACGGGAAGTGGACAAGGATGACGGGAAGTGGACAAGGATATGTGCATTGGTTTATGTAACTTTTCTTTATGACGTAATACAATTGAACAACACGATAATAGTTTTATGTAGGAGAAACACAAGAACAGAAGCTAATACAATTGGGTTGAGTATAAGTTGACAAAATGAATTTCGGATGCTTCCTTGGTCTTTTGGCTAAGATCAAAGTGTAGTATCTGTTCTGACTGTCCTGTGCAGTTATGGGAGGTTAACCCCCTCCCATGCTTTGCCTCCCCTCTTTGGGGAGGAGTAAGTTTATTGCTTACTGTCTGAGGCGCCCTGCCCAGGCAATTTTTTGAGATTCACCTCACTCTTCCTCTAAAGTGAAAATTCCCACCTTCCGACCTTGTGTCACATTCTACTTTGTGGGACGTAGATAAATAGGTGAAATACTATTTTCCTGTGCCGACAGCAGAGAATTGCAGGATCACATCTTGTCCGCTTATAACCAATAATTGTAGGAACAGTTCCGAAAAACTGAAAAAAAAAAGGATTCGAAGAAATTGGACAGAGAGAATTGCCATTGTACAACAAACAACATTGATGAAAACGGTCAAAATATTAAGGAAAATCTTTGAGTGCAGAATTTCGAACCAACCGTACGTAAGTTGAAATGGAAATAGAACAAAAAACAAAGAAAGAACATCACACAAGCCCAAGGGAATTGAAACTGCTAGAAATCACATAATTTGCCCCTCCCCGCTCCATACACACACATATACAAAATGATTGGCAACAGTTATCGTGGAGACTTGTTGTCATTCAGATCACAGGGAACGTTACTTGTTGTTGCCAGTGAGCAATCACTGATAATGAAAACTCCTAGTGAGTAAATAATCATAACAATAATAATTAATAATAATATTCTTCATCATTAAGCCGACAATTCATCCATTGTCCTCGAGGTGCATTTGTCCTTGACAAGTGGTGACCCTAGTAAAAGAAACACAAAAAAAACAGGAATACTCAGTAAAATTTATGAAAAAGAACATTTGATAGTAATACAACTGATGCACTTAAGTACAGACATGTAATATAAGCAGATGCTGAAATAATTATGACTTTCAGGGGGAGTTATCTCCCTTCAACGTATGATTTTTAAAACTTTTTTTGTATTAACGAGTCCCCACTTATGAAGGCCCAAATGCCATTCGAGGATAAGGGTTAATGAGTTTGTGAGGAGGAGAGTGAAACAACAACGTGGGGATTGCTAACAAGAAATTAGAATATTTATAAGGACTGCTCGACAAGAATTTGTTAACGTTGAACTTGAAGACGATCACGTTATAGTCAGCTGAGAAGCAGCCCCATTGTATTGTGTTCCACAGACAGATAGTTTTTGGAAAGAAACTTTGTTCATGGAAGCTTCGTTTAGTTATAGGTACACAAAGAGAGAAAGGAAAATTATTTACAGTGGTTGTAGCTAGACGAGTCTTTGTTATAAATCTTTTACAGGGGGAACCATTGATTGGAACTCAGTCGAGCACCTACCATGAAAATAACGAGTAGAGAAAGACTAGCAACTTCTTTTTTGTGAGAAAGAAGCTGTAGGGAAGAGAAGAGGGCATCCCCACAATTTCGAAGTCGGTTTTGCACTCTGAGCAGCATCTTCCCAGCTCTGGCAACAGTACTCCATCTTAGGACGTATTTGACTCTTATACAGGTAGAGGATTGTGTCAGGCGTGAGATACCTTCAGGAGCGGTAGAATGATCCAAACATTTTTCCAGCGACCGTAGCAATAGATTTGATGTAAGTCTTCTATTTCAAGTCTGGAGTAAAGGTCAGTCCTAGAAGCTTATCAAGGAGGGGCTTCCTCAAGGAGAGGGCCATTCATTTCAATTGGAGCAAAGTGAGTATCTGAGCGTTGGTGGTGAAAGGAGAGAAGCTTGCTTTTAGACGTATTAAAAGTAACAAGCCACCCTTTTCCCAATTGCGCTACATGCTCCTGGTCAGAAGAAAGAGAATCAGAATGATCTTGATCATTAATGCTCTTCGAAGTGTTGCCATAGATGTTTTTTTCATCTGCATAAATGTCAACAAATGGGCTAAGAATGTGATTTGAGAGATGATTGATGAAGATCAGGAAGAGGGTTGGGTTCAGAATAAATCCCCGAGGCACGCCGGCATTGATACTATGTGCTTCAGACTTCTGCCCATCAACGACTATTTTTATAAACCTATCAGAGAGAAAGGATTTGATGGTTGAGAAACATTTCCAGATATTTCATAGCTAGCTAGCAAACCTTTGTGCTAAATCTTATCAAAGGCCCTTGACATGTCAAGAACTATTGCTTTAGATACAAAGCTTCCGTCAATAGATTCACTGATCCTGTGTGATATTAAAGTCAGCACATCAGTAGTTGATCTTGCAGGGCAAAATCCATATTGCATGTCACTGAATAGATTGTATTGCCGAGGGGGTTGACAACTGCTTGATATATCACAGATTCAAACAACTTACTCATGATACACAGGAGACTGATTTGTCTGTACTGAGATGCAGAGGACTGATCGCCAGTATTTTTAAATACTGGGCAGACTGACAAAGTTTTTCAAGGTGATGGGAAGCATTTCTCTTTGAAGCAATATTTGAACAGCTTTGTAAGAATATAAGATAGTTCTGGTTGCAGTTTCTTAAGCACTATGATTGGAATGTTATCAGAGCCGTATTATATTCACATATTTTGCCTCATAAAACATGAAAAGAAGAGTAAGGGACTTGTTGGCACATGTTCCTCTACAATAAAAAAAAAACTACGGTGTAATTCACTAAGAAGCGAACACACATTACCGGATGTAGTCTAGATAGCTAGACACAAAAGCTGAGAGATTAACCCACACAGTTTGCGGTGGGGGGGAGTAAGGCAACCAATCAGATTGGAGGAAACCTGTTGCTAGGCAGGAAAGACCCTAGGGAAATAGAGGGAAAACCTCGGGCATGAGAAAACAAGACAGTCAGATTTCAGGAGTGGACGAGTGAAGTCGTGTCAAGATTTGGTGCCCACTCAGCACTTCAAATCGAGACAATATATCCCCGCATACAAGGAAAAGTGGAATTCAAAATTTATGTTCTGAAAATAATACAGCAAGAATCTTACCGCTGTCTATCGGACATCACAAAAAAAAACCCATCCGACAAAGTTTACGAAATTACCTCAGCTCGCCACACTAAAAAAAACTATCCGCGAAGAACGGACTTCAGGATCTAAAATTCTGTGATAATATCCTCCACGCAGCATGTCAGCTATCACACGAAAATCTCTATAAAAGGTATGTGCCCTATGAAAAAAAAGAACAAATTGCATATTTTTAATTTGTCCTAATTTGAACTTTCGTAATTGCCAATTTTTTGACTCCTGACTGATCAACCATTCTCGGTCTTAACAAAACCAGCCACTCCATCAAAAACTCCCCCAGAGCAGAGCAGAACTTTTAGTTGGTCAATTCGAATTAATAAACGCTTGTTATGTTTGCTAATATCACCTTTGTTGGTTTTTACAAGTGTCTTATTTTTTTTTAATGTTTATAAATTGTGATTCTAATGTGTCCTGTTCTTTTCTTTCCCATGATTACTTTCAGCGTTTTAATAAAAAAATATATAAATAAATAAAAGTCGTTTTCACTACAGCGAGTCTAACATGTGATTCGTGGGCCCGATTAAAATATAAAGGATTGGAGACGCATTCGTGACTGATTTACACATTTGTAACAATAACATTGGTGTCATAGTATCACGTGATAGTATCACGTTTATAACAGTCGGTAGCCTTGCTAGCATCTAGATTCTTGATAAGTTTAATGGATTTCTAGCAGTTTTAACTTCTCTTGGGCTCGTGTTGTCCTTTCTGTTTTTTTTTTCATTAAAATTGTCTGTCATAGATTCGTGTTCATTGATTAGTTTCCGTATTAAAGGATTTTCCTTAAGATGTTGACTGTTCTCAACATTGCCGTTTGTTGCATGGTCTGAATCTTTCCTTTTATTCCAATTTCTCCTAGTTTTTCCAGTGTTTTCGGGACTGTACTTAATGCTCCTACAATTATTGGTATTATAGTGATTTTCTTCATGTTCTATATCCCTTTCAGTTCTCTGGCAAGTTTGTGTATTTGCTTCGTTTTTCTGCTTCTTTGATCTTCACTCTGTGGTCGGCTGACACAGCAAAATCTACAATTTGGCAGGATTTTTCCTTCTTGTTGCTTATTATCACATCCGGTTTCCTTGCTTGGATAAGTTTGTCTGTTTGTACCTCCATGTCCCAGAGGATTTTGTGATTTTCATTTTCCAATACTGTCTTTGGTTTGTATCTGTACCATTTGTTTGCATGTTCAAAGTGAGGACGTTTGCATAGTTCCCAGTGAATTGCCTTTCCCATGCAGTCATGTCTGTGTTTGTATTCTTTTGGGTTAATTTTCTACATTCACTTATTATGTGGTTTCATCTCTTTGTCCACAGAGTCTACATTTACTGTTTTCTTGAGTTATGTCTATCTTAGCTTTGATATAATTTATTCTGATCGCATTGTTCTGTGCGGCTGTCAGTAGTTGTTCCGTTTCTATGTTCATAGTCATGTCCAGGTGTTTTCGTGTGTCTCTTTTCTTATTAATCTTTCATGTAGCTGCTTTTCTTCCCATTTTTCTTTTCTTGTCTTTCTTGTTTTTACTTTCAATGCTCCCTTTCTATATAATGTCTTGTTTGTAAGCATATCCTGTTGTATCATATATTTGTTTTTATAAAACGACACAGAAAAAAAATGGAATTTAAGTCGATAAGTATCATCGTCTGTACATTAAATGTGTAAGTACACTAATTAAAAAACTAATTTACTCAAGTTAATAGGTACACGACCAGCTAAGAAACTGTTAGAAGAAGGAAAAAAAGAAAGAAGCATTACCCTTCTTTTATAATTACAGCCAGTGACCATGTGATACAGGTCACATGACTCCAGTAATGGTAAGTGTTAGTAAAAAAAAAAACAATCACTCTTTTGGTTAATTAAGAATCCAACAACACAAGGTAAGTACATTGCTCCTCTCCCTTTTGACCACACTCAATTCTCCACACTCAATTCTCCACACTCAATTCTCCACATTCAATTCTCCACACTCAATTCTCCACACTCAATTCTCCACACTCAATTCTCCACATTCAATTCTCCACACTCAATTCTCCACACTCAATTCTCCACATTCAATTCTCCACACTCAATTCTCCACATTCAATTCTCCACGCTCAATTCTCCACACTCAATTCTCCACATTCAATTCTCCACACTCAATTCTCCACACTCAATTCTCCACACTCAATTCTCCACATTCAATTCTCCACACTCAATTCTCCACATTCAATTCTCCACACTCAATTCTCCACACTCAATTCTCCACACTCAATTCTCCACACTCAATTCTCCACATTCAATTCTCCACACTCAATTCTCCACACTCAATTCTCCACACTCAATTCTCCACACTCAATTCTCCACATTCAATTCTCCACACTCAATTCTCCACACTCAATTCTCCACACTCAATTCTCCACACTCAATTCTCCACATTCAATTCTCTACACTCAATTCTCCACATTCAATTCTCCACACTCAATTCTCCACACTCAATTCTCCACACTCAATTCTCCACACTCAATTCTCCACACTCAATTCTCCACATTCAATTCTCCACACTCAATTCTCCACATTCAATTCTCCACACTCAATTCTCCACACTCAATTCTCCACACTCAATTCTCCACACTCAATTCTCCACATTCAATTCTCCACACTCAATTCTCCACATTCAATTCTCTACACTCAATTCTCCACACTCAATTCTCCACACATTCCCATGAAACAAAGAAAAAAAAATCTAGGAATGTACAGTACCTTACCACGTCTACTTAACAATATTAGTAAAAATTATTATATTCAAATTTTTTTGTTTGTTTTTGCAATGGGCTTAGCTAAGTTATGCAGGTAGTAAACTAGGCCTGCCCCACTGCCACTTCAAGTGTTCGCAATCTGGACAATACCATTTCTGTCTGTAAGGAGGTGGAGATTCAACTCCTACACACCCGAAATGACACCGGTCCTCAAATATGTCACACTAAATCATTGCTTGATTACCTTGCAGGGTCTTACATAACAGACAGAGCCAACTTTGGTAGAAGGCGAGATTAGAGAAGGCACAGGAGAAGGGCTGTCTGCAGCAGCACCAGGTTACGTAGTAAGTCAAAGGTTTGATCTTCTGAAGATAGGGACAGCTCAAGCGGAAAACAGGTGCTTCAAAGAGTGGGCATGCACTTCACCACTTCGTTTGATCTTAGCTGACCTGACAACACCATCCCTTCCACTACGCAACTCCAAAACAATCCCAAGAACCCAAATAGGTCTGGGCTTAAGTGGACTCTTTACTAAGACCACATCACCAATGTTTAGTCGGTTTAGGAATGCCACTCTCCATGAGGCTCAACAGGTATTCATCATACCACTGGCCTCTAAATTCTCCAGACACTGGTTCTGCACCTGCAAGCTTGTGATGAGACTTTCCTTACTGGGGGATATGGAGGAAGCTAAATCCTCCTCGTCCAGGTTCAACAGCAGCCCGGATTCGCATTAGCCTGTAAAAACATGCTTGGCATTACTGCTTCTAGATCTCTCTCTGACGATTCTCGATAAGTGAGGGGTCGGTTGTTGACAGCTTTCTGAATGTTGGATATAATGGTCAGTAGAGAGAAATAGTTTATTTCACCCCGACCAATCACCTTGTGGAACCAGTTTTTTTTAATTGCTTAGATACTTCCTTCACAGACACCTTCAACCCAGAGGAAGAATAGTGGAATGTGGCAGAATTTGATTTGACAGGAATCAAACTTTTGCTGGAAATCATGGGACAATACTAACCTCTTGAACAACCTACCACCACCCAGAAAGGTTTTTGCGTTGCCATTGTAAATTGCAGTTGGAATGCCACACATGTGGTGAAATGTACCAGTACCTGAAAGAAATACCACACACCCAAGTCTGGACACCGCAATGTACATGGCTCTTATACTAAGTCAAGTGAAGATGAGCAAATATGTCTTCACCTCCTTATTGCCCTTCCTTAATCCAAAGGTGCCCTGTGGAATTTATTCCCGTGTGATAAAGGGTACCTCCAGATCAACATGGGAAATGGGTAGACTGTCCACATTAGGAGACAGGAGATGTGTGGCATTGTACCTCCTGAACAATGTACAGGTATCTAGGACTGTCTTCATGACGTGTCTTTCTTTGAGCATACAGTCGTCTCACTTCAGCCAATGTGGACCACACCCCAAGGTCCATTATCAGAAGCTGAGTTATCAGGTGATGCTTTACCAATAGAATAGGATGCTTAAATTCCACACTGAAATGGAGTGAATTACCAATTCTGCCGCTTGACCTGATCAGATGAACAGATCTAGATCCCACACCAACCTAGGGCCCGTCTTGCTAGAAGGATCTGGTAAAAACGCCAATTCTTCAGGATATGCCTGTTGTTGCAGTGTCTTCATGTGAAGAATGGCCACCAGCTTCTCATTGGCCACCTCCAACCACTGTAACCTATTGATGAACTTGAAGACCAAGGAAGTCACGCTCAAGAGGTTTGGAAAAGAAGAAAACCTCTCTAGGAGTAAGACCGTTGAGAATTACTCTTCCTGGATAACTACAGCATTTACTGAAGAACAAGCTATCTGCTGGCTGTGCTCGTTGAGACATGCCAACCCCTGAGCAGCCCATGGAGTGACTCCGGTACTTAAGCAACTTGAATTATGACTCCAGAATCGAATGCAGGCCATAAACTTTTCCAATGTTAATCTCCTAGTAATTAAGTCAGCATCGTTCTCTAGGGTTGGTATACACTGGAATGAGGGATTCGCACCAAACAAGTATTTCAATTCAGTGTACATCTGCAAGATATCCTTCAGTCTGTTTCTGGCAAGCGGATTTTTTTTACTTACGATGGATCCAGAAATAATCGAAGAGAGGACCATCTGAGAATCAGTGGCTATCTCTATTTTGGTTGGTGAGAATCGTCCACAACCCCTTAAGAGAGTGGGCAAGCATTTCAGAGCCAAGTAAACCGCCAACAGTTTCAAGGTTGGGAGAGCCCTTCTTTTTAAGGGTGCCACAATTAGCCTTTGCAAAAATCAGGGAAGCCGCCCATATGCAGCAAACCTATATGTTTCTGGAGATGCATCGCAGAAGAGTAACAGGTCACCAACCCCTCTCTTGCTGAAGGCTCTTTGGGGGAAGGAACCGGTTTCCAATCCATAGAGGTCGGATGAAAGGCTTCTCCATCTGGATGAAAACTCAGATGGAACCTGCTCATCTCATCCCAATCTGTTCTTCCATATCTTATTCAACAGGATACTATCTCACAATGAGACAGACAAATACAATGATAAATACAATTCTACAGACAAATACAATGATAAATACAATTCTACAGACAAATACAATGATAAGGGGTCATAAACCTTTGTGGATTCTGCAAGAATTTGCATCTTTGTGGACGCATTAGGTTCACATTTTATGGGAGCGATTCATTGAGTGTTAGAGAGAGGGCTGTACCTATACCCAATTTTCCAAATCAGCCCCATGATTGCTCAAAGTACCATCCTCCGCCATTTTATCTCGAATCTTCACACACTTATAACTGCAATCTTGCAGCTCAAAATCTCCCTGTAAGAGTCGTCTCCTGGAGAGTGTATATAATTTGCATAACTCATCCGAACTATTATCCGTCACCACCAGATTGCCCATGTAAGAACGATTCTCCATTATGTTTTGGCAAAAATCCAAGGGAAACTCATTGTGTCGGAGAACACAATTTAATATGAAGGGGCTACAGGTGAATCCGAAAATAATAGTGGTATGCCTATAGCAACACAAGCGACCCCTGTGCTTCATGAAGAAACAGAACCTATTCTTATCAGCCTCCAGCTCCAGGCGTATCATTAAGAAGGCTTTCTTGATATTCACCAACATGACATGCTTATTTGCTTGAAAGGAAAACAGTAAATTCAATAAGTTGCTCATAAGATTCACTCGCTGATAGGCAACCTCATTAAGAGAAGGAGAGTTATTCGTTTTCAGGCTATGAAGTGCACAGGGTGAAGGTTTGTCCAACGAATTATGGGGCCTCACCCGTTCACTGGGGCCGAATTGTACAAAGTGTGTTCAATTCGGACATGAGACCTGATGGTATACAGTGGCTAGGGACCATGAAGACGAATAGAGCATATCTTCTAGCGCTAAGTCGATTGGTTACATTAAAAGGTTGACAGTTGGCATGCTAGACGTGTGACTGGATAGGCCATTTTTCTGTAAACTGTGAGCCATAGAGTTGTTGGCTCTGTGGAAGAGAGGGCCATTTGAGGAGGAGCTGCCCACAGAGGAGGCGATATGGTCCTAGGAATAGGGATCCTCCTGCTGAAAGATGCCCTCGCAACGAACTGCGAACGAGGTCCAAATAGGACACACAGAGACAAAGAGTCTTGCAACAGACTGTTGTCCCCATCGCCCAGGTCTGCAACGACGGGTGGTGGAAGTAGAAAGAGAAGAGACGATGAGTCTCGCGGCATATTCCTGTTGCAATTTGTAGTAATTATTGACATTAGCAAATATATGCTCCCCCTCCGTTCACATATTCTTGCTAGTATATATAATGTAAGGGTTTGCTGATGAACAGCCAATTGTGACAATTTCTTGTTGACGCATGCTACTCTGCTCCAAACGAGGAAGTAATGCTTGGGAGGATAGTCTTATGACAACAGAGCAGATACTACACTACCTCTCCTGAATTAAGCATTGGAAAGTAGTACATTAATCTGAAATGGTATAGTCAACTAAATTAAGTATTAAAAGTACAATCAGACATTCATGAATATGATAGTATAGTTTCGGTTGTAGACAGACATATACGAAATCTCCATCAGTAATAGATGTGTATTAAAATCATGAAGGGCACTGTCACCATTTGCCCATATCAAAAAGATATTGTCAAAATATCTACAGTAATGTATGGATTAAAGATAATGATCGGATATCAGTTTTTGTTCCAGAATGTGCATAAATAGGCGCTATTTTATTTTGCATGGCTGTGCTTTGGAACTATGAAAGAAATCACAGCCATGGAACTCAAATAATATTACAAATGTACACAAGCTCACCAAGTTAAATATGATGATAATTATAATGATAATAATATTTATAATAATAGTAATAATAATCATAATAATGATAATAATATTAAGTTGAAATTTTTCGAATTAAGATTTACAGAAGAACGGTTCTTAGACTCTTATTGTACACTTATTACTGACACATAAAGGAATTATACAGTTATTGAGCGATTTAGTTACTTTTAATATAAGCTTACTTTAAATAACAACAGACACGAGGACACAGATAATGCAGTCGTTTTATTTTTTACTGTTTTCTAATTTTACAACAAATTATGACACCTGGTCAACGCTGAGTAGGAACGGCTAGTCTTAATAAAAAAAGGCTTCAAATTATGGATTGCGTGTTTTCATTTTTTGTTAGATGTCTTTTTCAAGTGTTTTTATAACAGATATGACGTCATTAGTTTATAATAGAGGAACTTATGGGTAACATTTGCAAAGAATGATACAATTATCAACACTTGTAATTTTATTACATCTACATTCATTCTTGAAAATGGTGGTGGCACGTTTGACTCAAGCTCAGTTTAGTTTGTGGAGCTCAACCCAATGACATTCACTGAGAATTGTTAAAACAATGACCTACCTCCTTTGATGCAACGAAGGGGGTGTTGATTGGAAGGAGCTGCATCTTGAGCTGAGTTTTATTTTAATTTACCTTAATCAATGGTATAGTAAAGGAGGGTATTACCAAACTTTAATAATAAATAGTTCCTTGAGGTAGAACCATGTGCAGAACTCAATTAATAATAAACCAGTATTAATAAATAATTACTAATCTTCCAGTAACCAAGTAAGATCAAATCACCAAGACTAACATCATTGTGGGATCTGACTTAATAAAAGAAAAGCAAAAAATGCTAATATTATTAAATAACAATTATGTGCTACCCATCTGCACACATTCTCATTTTTCTACCTGTTCAAATACAATGAAATAGTTTTGGTAACTTATTTATCAAACTCTCTGTTATAATCCATTCTCATATAAAACAGAATAAATAAAAAAGTATATATTTAAAAAAATATCTACTTTAGCTATTTTGGTTATTTAACATTATCGTGAATGAACAGACTTCTTTTTTGCAATTCCTGGTACAAGCTGATAAGAGAAAACTTTGGAAGAAAAACTAAAAAAGATTAGGTCAGTGGATTTTAGGTAAGGAGAAAAACATGGCTGTAGGAATGTGGTAAATGTGGCTTATATCAAAATCTTATTTAGTTTTACCGAGTCTGCTTTTCTAGAAAGATGATCTGATTACATTTTTTACATACCAAGAAAACATTTCCTCCCTTTAAAGACAACATGCATTTCAGCTTTTTTCTGCTTTCTATAGATATAAAACCAGTGGCATATCTACTGATCCTATTGGCTGGAGACAAGATCACCTTTGGTGCGTGTACTTTCTTAATGTTTTCATCATTTGTTTTGTGACTTCTTACTTACCCAATTAATGGCAGTAACAAGGCCCAGTTTTAAGACAATTAGACTGATTTGTTCAAATTAGGTCCAGCCTTAATAGGGTTCCATACACATGAGAGAGTGGGGGGGGGGATTTTGTGATAAATTAATGAGTGTTCAATGTGTATCATTTAGTAATTTTGCTAGTTTTGGGAAAATGTTATTCCAAAAAAAAAAACATGGACTTTGCAATGATTTTTAAAGATTTCCCGGGTAAAAAAAACAGAACTTTCTGTTTTTAGAAGGTTTATGCGCAAACAGTATGTTGGTGATCATCTTGAGTTTTAATAAAACATTAAAACTTTCGTATCGCCTTTCAATTTTTTATATATAATTGTGGCTTATATTGAATATATTATTTTAGCTTCAACTCATTTGGACTGGAACTGGCATACTGCGCAAAGCATCTTTTAGGGTAGACGGCCCCATTTGCAATTTTCTATTTGAGTTATGCACTTCATATCGCTGGGCCGTATTAGTACCTGATTCATTTCTGTATTTACCTGATATAAACTTGCAGTACAAAACTTTCCAATATAACAACTATAAATGTGGGAACAATAACGTGTGGTCTAAATGGTGTGCTTAGATGATTTTGAGCCATTTTGATAAGTGTGTCATCCAGTATTGTTCAACATCCAAGAACCAATCTATAATCTTTTGATTGTGCAAAATGTCCTCTTTTTAAGACAAGAGTTTTATATGAGAATGGATTATAACAGAGATTTTGATAAATAAATTACCAAAACTATTGAATTGTACTTGAACAGGTAGAAAAATGAGAATGTGTGCAGATGGGTAGCACATAATTGTTATTTAATAATATTAGCATTTTTTGCTTTTCTTTTATTAAGTCAGATCCCACAATGATGTTAGTCTTGGTGATTTGATCTTACTTGGTTACTGGAAGATTAGTAATTATTTATTAATACTGGTTTATTATTAACTGAGTTCTGCACATGGTTCTACCACAAGGAACTATTTATTAAAGTTTGGTAATACCATCCTTCACTATCCCTAATCAGTATGGTAATTAACAGTTAAAAACAACTGTTGCAAAAAACATAATAATATAAAATAAATAAATAAAAATCCGAACAGAAAAAATAAAAAATAAATAAAATTCGTGATTCTCTCCTGAATCTACGAACTGCGTTCGGACCCGTCTGACTGTTTGAAACCACCACTTCTTACACTGATGAGGACATAAGTCCGAAACAACGTTGTAGGTAAATACACTTTAATATTTAATAAAAAAATATTCATAGTAATAGCCCCCTTTAAGATAAATATGAGGTCTGTCTAAAAAGTAGCCGACCGTTATTTTTTTCCTTGCGAAATAGAGACGATAGGGCGGTGCTACTCTACACAGTGAAGGAAGACACCTTCATGCACATGCGTGACTTTTATCACCGCCATCCTGCGCGCTAGTCGCTGCCTGTCGGTCGCTGAGTGAGGTGCTACACAACATTTCCGTCGGATTACCGATTCTCTCAAGATGACTGAACGTGTTGAGCAAAGGTACTGCATCAAATTTTATCAAAAGCTTGGTGATTCTCAAAGCAAAACAATTCGTAAGATTCAGCAGGTGTTTGGAGATGATGCGATGGATGTAATACAAATTAAGGAGTGGTTCAACCGATTCAAAAATGGCCGCACATCAGCGAAGAGTGACCAGCGTTCTGGCAGGCCCCAAACAGCTCGGAATGCAACTGTTGTTGAGAGGGTACAAAATTTGGTGATGGAAGATCGTCTTTCAACCATGCGGGAGATTGCTCAAGAGGTCGGAGTGAGTAAAGATTCTGCACATGCAATTTTGCGTGATGATTTGAACATGCACAGAGTGGCTGCAAAATTTGTGCTCAAGTTGTTGTTACAGGAACAAAAGGACCTTCGTTTTCAAGTTGCACAGGACCTTCTGGACACCGCCAACACTGATCCTGAGTTTCTGAACACCGTGATAACTGGAGATGAGGTATGGGTGTACGAGTATGACCCAGAAACAAAAAGACAATCGTCGCAATGGCAGCATCCCGAGTCTCCAAGGCCAAAAAAGGTGCGACAGATGCGAAGCAAAATCAAGGTGATGCTGACTGTCTTCTTTGATATCTGTGGAATTGTGCATCACGAATACGCACAGGAAGGACAAACTGACAAAGGAGTACTATCAAAATGTTCTCCAGCATCTCCATGACGCAGTTCGGCACAAAAGACCAGACATGTGGACGGCAAAAAACTGGCAACTGCATCACGACAACGCCCCCGCACATTCATTCCAATTCATCCAACATTTCTTGGTGAAACATGGAATTCCAGTCGTTCGCCAACCTCCCTACTCTCCAGACATGGCTCCTTGCGACTTCTTGTTGTTTTGAAAATTGAAGACGCCACTGAAAGGTTTCCCGTTTGAGACTAGAGAAGAGATAATGTGGAATGCGACGGCAGAACACCATTCCAAAAGAAGACTTCCAGAGGTGTTTCCAGCAGTGGATGGATCGGTGGGCTAAGTGTGTGCAAGCACAAGGGGCCTACTTTAAAGGGGATTAGGATCCCAACCGCGTCAGGTATTTGAAAATATTTTTTCTGGCCTAAGGTCGGATACTTTTTAGACAGGCCTCGTAAATCTTAATTGTCACGCACTGTCTGAAATTATTAAAAAATCTGAGGCTGTTAAGCTATAGAAGCAAAGCTTACACGCCCGCATGTCTAAGAACTCTTTGATCTTGAAACATTTGAACCCTGCCACTGGCTTTAAATGTATCTTAATTTCAGTGACGATTTTTGTTGGCCTAATGGATTAAGAGGTAGTATTGTGATTATCTTCTGAATCTACGAACTGCGTTCTGACCCGTCTGACCGCCCAAAACCACCACTTCCTGCACTGATGAGGACGTAAGTCCGAAACAACGTTGTCTGTAGGTAAATACACTTTAATATTTAATAAAAAATATTCATAGTAATGAATCTTAATATCTGTCTGAAATTATAAAAAAATCTGAGGTCGTTAAGCTATGAAAGCAAAGCTTACACGCCCGCATGCTTAAGCACTCCTTGATCTCAAAACGTTTGACCCTGCCGCTGGCTTTAAATGTATCTTAATTTCAGTCATGTTTGTGGCGATTTACGTTGGCCTAATGGATTGGGGCTGTAATATCATGATTCTGTTCTGAATCTACGAACTGCGTTCTGACCTGTATGACCGCCTGAAATCACCACTTCCTGCACTGATGAGGACGTAAGTCTGAAACAACGTTGTCTGTAGGTAAATACACTTTAATATTTAATAAAAATATTCATAGTATATATATATATATATATATATATATATATATATATATATATATATATATATATATAATGATTATTTAAAATTCCAATGACCAAAATTCAGTCTTTACTCATATAATTTATTTTTACAATCGCAGAATTGACGGTGGTCTTACAATTGTTTCGCAACATGAAAACATGCAAACATGCAATATGCTACAATTACATGCAATTACATGCTGCTCTTCAGAAACCGAAATAAAAAGCATTTCTTAAGATGTTATATCGTTCAGAAAGTTAATGGAAAAAAACTAAAGCAGACAACACTCATGCATGATCCCCACTGGATAATAGGATGACAGAATTCTAATAAATCTGTGTGTAAAGCTATCGTCTCCAGTATCTCTAATAAAATATCTCAGTTATTTACTAACCAACAATTATTCAATAAAAAACAAGCAATGCTACAATGATTCATTACCTAGATCTGTGTATAGGGAAATATAAGCTTTACCAAAGCCAACTCAGAACAAAAATTGGATAGTGGAACCGAAAGTAGAAAGCAATGCCCTTTGTTTTTATGCATGGGCATATTATAATATGCCCATGCATAAAAACAAATCTGAGGTAAGCAAAAGCAATATGACGATAAGTTATCCAGCAACTTAAACCAAATACTAGACAGAAATGAATTTAACGCTTCTAATAGTGTCAACCTACTTATAGCAAGCATATTCTTACCAATATTTACAAGCATATTCTTACCAATATTTACAAGCATATTCTTACCAATATTCACAAGCATATTCTTACCAATATTTACAAGCATATTCTTACCAATATTTACAAGCATATTCTTACCAATATTTACAAGCATATTCTTACCAATATTCACAAGCATATTCTTACCAATATTTACAAGCATATTCTTACCAATATTTACAAGCATATTCTTACCAATATTTACAAGCATATTCTTACCAATATTTACAAGCATATTCTTACCAGTATTCACAAGCATATTCTTACCAATATTCACAAGCATATTCTTACCAATATTTACAAGCATATTCTTACCAATATTTACAAGCATATTCTTACCAGTATTCACAAGCATATTCTTACCAGTATTCACAAGCATATTCTTACCAGTATTCACAAGCATATTCTTACCAATATTTACAAGCATATTCTTACCAATATTTACAAGCATATTCTTACCAATATTTACAAGCATATTCTTACCAATATTTACAAGCATATTCTTACCAATATTTACAAGCATATTCTTACCAATATTTACAAGCATATTCTTACCAATATTTACAAGCATATTCTTACCAATATTTACAAGCATATTCTTACCAATATTTACAAGCATATTCTTACAAATATTCACAAGCATATTCTTACCAATATTCACAAGCATATTCTTACCAGTATTCACAAGCATATTCTTACCAATATTCACAAGCATATTCTTACAAATATTCACAAGGAATTTTACAGGATTATATAAAATAATTTTCCTAGAGATAGCAGAATAGGTAAAATTATCAACAATAATACAGTTAAATTATCATTTTCCACTTCTAAAAACTTAGTGGCGTCCATTATAGGTTCAAATAATGTCAAAATTCAACAAATAGTTAAAAATAACAATTCACAGAATCCTACTCCAACAAATTCGAGAACTGAAGCCCAATGTAACTGTAAAACTTTTAATAATTTTCCATTGGACAGAGAATGCATGCTTTCAAATATAGTATATAAATGAAACGTAGAAATAGGAAATAACTCTCGATCTTAGATCGGGTCCACAGCATGCAGCTTTAAGGACAGATATAGAAATCATATGTGCTCATTCAAAGCAAGACCCAATTCCAAAATAAAAAAAAATACCCCAACTTCTCTAGCCAAGTATATTAGGGACCTGGTGAGATCGGATACTGATTTCAAATTGAAATGGTCCATATTAGGTAGAGCTAATAAATTGATTCCTAATAAACGAAAAAAATGCAACTTATGTTCTCTTGAATTGTATCACATAATAACCTAATTGTTGTGAAGTTGTCCAACAGTAAATAATAAATAAAGGAAGTCAAGTCGAGGGTTGGTTTAACAAGTGTAATAACAAAGTAAGAAAGTGACTAGCACTTGGCTAGACAGTTACAAGACTGTGCTTTGTCTTCTCTGTGTCTCTGGTGACTCGCACTATTTATAGTGACAACCGGTGTTGTTTCTCCTGTGTAAGAACGGCCGATGTAACACCCCCCTTTGAAAATATCCCCTCTGGGGATTAATAACGTTCATTTTTACTTCAGCTTCCGCTTGAATGGCTGCTATCACCATATCCTCCAATGGTTCTGTCTGCTTAGGTATCAACCTTGATAACCCGTCTGCATGACCAAATTTCTTAGATGGTACATACTCCATTTGAAAATTGTAGTTAAGAAAAATGGTACTCCATCTTTGGAGTCTATTCGCAGTGTGTTGTGGTAGTCCCTTTTTCGATCCGAAAATCGTTAATAAGGGTTTGTGGTCTGTTTGTAACAGAAATTGTCTACCGTGCAGGAAACGATGAAATTTCTTTACCGCGAATATAATGCTTAGAGCCTCTTTCTCAATTTGAGAGTATTTTTTTTCAGCTGGTAGAAGTGTTCGGGATGTATGGGCTATGGGTTTTAATTTTCCATCATCCATTTTGTGCAATATGCATGTTCCTATACCATAGTTGCTGGCATCACTTGCAACTACAATATCACGCTTGGTATTATAATGTGCCAGAAACAAGTTAGACGTTAAGATATCTTTAATTTTCTGAAACGCTTCTTCGCACTCTTGCGTCCAGACCCATTTTTGGTCCTTCTTTAACAGTTCATTTAAGGGTGATCTTAGTTTATGCATGTTTGGTACGAACACATTGTAGTAATTCGCCAACCCTAAGAAGCTTTGTAGGGATGCAGTATTTTCTGGAGCAGGCATGTTCCTTATCGCCATTGCCCTATCTGGGTCTGGACTTCTTCCTTGCTCATCGATGATTTGCCCTAAGTATTTTATTTTTTCCATGAAAAAAGTACATTTCTCATCTTTGATTTTAAACCCATAATCCTGGATTTTTTTGAATACTTGGTTTACATGAGTCTTGTGTTGTTCTTTGCTAACGCTGTTTATTAACACATCGTCCAGGTACCCTACTGCGAAATCCATCCCATTTAACATCATGTCCATAATTTGTTGAAAAATCGCAGGGGCGACCTTGACCCCAAAAGGAAGTCGGTTAAATTTGTATAATCCCTTATGGGTATTGATACATAGCAGTTTTGAACACTCTTCATCGACAGGGATTTGAAGATAAGCATCGCTGAGATCGATTTTAGAAAAATATTTTCCTCCACTCAGTTTCGCAAATATTTCTTCAGGGCTCGGAAGAGGGTAATGGTGATCTTTTAATGCCTTGTTCAAGCCTGTGGAAAAGTCGGCACAAACCCGAATCTCCTTGTTCTTTTGTCTAACATAAACTGTAGGTGAAGCCCACTCACTGTGATCAATTTTTGAAATGACAGCCATGTTCTCGAGTCTTTCTAATTTACCGTCTATTTGCTCTATAGCGGCGTATGGAACATTTCTTTTCTTTCTGAACACAGGTAGTTCATTTGTTTTGACTTCAAACTTTGCTACCGCTTTTGTACACCTTCCAAGACCGCCTGAAAATACGTCTGGAAAATTTTCTTTTAATTCCCTCTTGAGTTTTTCTGCCTCCACATTCGAATCCTCAACCTTTTGGCAAAAGGAGCTTAAAGGCAGATCCCATAGGCTAAACTTTTCAATCAGATCAGTTCCAAAAAGGTTATTCGATTTTCGCATAACAAAAATTTTGGCTTTTACGGTCTTATTCTGGAAAGAAATATTCGTCAATAATTCCCCTTCGAAGGTGATTTTTTCACCACTGACGCTTCTCGCCGTTTTTTGTGATTTGATCATAGTGGGTTTCCCAAGCTTCTTCCATGTCTGTACATTAATGATGGAAATGTCAGACCCACTATCAAGCTGTAGTCTTACTTTTTTTTTAAGCATTTTGACCTGTACATATTTCCGGATATTTTGTTCTTCAGGTTCAATTTTTGTCAGTTTAATGACTGCCTTTCTACCAGATTTTTTCCTACAACGTGATGCCTTATGTCCTTTCTGGTGGCAGTTGTCACATTGTTTGAATATGTAGGGACACTCATTGTACCAATGGTTATCTCCACACCTCCAACACGGTCCAGGTGGATCTTTTCCATGTTTTTTTCTCTGGTTATTCATTGAAGTCAATTTTTTCTTCTGATGGATTTTTTTAATGTGCGACACTCCGTTTTCCTCTATGTCACGACTGTCCTGTTTCAACGCAACAAAACGTTCACAGTCTTCCGCTAAGTTTTGTATTGTTAGACATGGCTCATTTTCGAGTTTATTTAAAACACGACGTCTGATTTCAGAGTCTTTATTTAAGACCAGACCTTTCAAGAATATTAGACATTTAAAATTATCCGATGATAATTCCTCTAATTTAAAATCGTCGCAAAGTTTATTTACTATACTTGCATACGTAATGTAGTCGTCTTCCTCTCTTCTAGTGACATTCATACACTTATATCTCCTGTGAAAAAGAGAAGTTTTTGTAGAAAACAGTTCTGTTAGTAAAGTAACTGCCTCCTGGAAGTTCAACTCACTGGTCTTTTTTGGAAGGATAAAATTCACGAACTTTGTATGCTCGGCAGCTCCTAATTTTCTTAGCAAAAATCTAACTTTTTTAGAGTATGTCCATGTACTGCAGTCCGATACAAAAATATCCTCATATCTTCTATAGAAGTGAGCAAAAGTGACATCGTCTTCTGGATTATAATTGAAAATTTCTATAGCACTCCACACAGCCGTCTGGAAGAATGCATTATGATTCTCGTTTGCTTTCGTTAACTGTGTTGCCTCCAGAAATTTTCTCTGTTCCTCCTGTGTTTTTATCAAGAGTTCTTCGAAGTGTTTCTGCTGTTGTAGCAGTTTTTCTTGGAATCTTTCTTCTCGTTCAGCATGCATTTTTGTTTGGGCTTTTTGCTGTTCCAACGACTCTCTTTTAAATTTCTCCTCAATTTCAACTTGTTTTCTTTGAAGTTCCATTTGTTGTTCAATTTGCTGTCTTTGTAACGCAACATTTTGTTCCGTTTGGAATTTAAGTAATTGAAAAAGAGAATCTTTGAATTCAGTGTCCATCATTCACGAATTCAAATTATGCACCACACAATTTACACTTGTAAAAATAAATCAGTTTTCCCCACAACGTGCTTAATATAATTAGTTTGCTCAACTAATACACAAAACAAGAAATATATTATTTCTTAGTAAAAAAAAATTCAATCCCAGTTCTTTTGTTTGAAAAACAAAACTAAGAAAATTTTTTTTTTTATATATATATGTGTACGTAGTTTTACAAAACCAAGTCCGTCGCTATAAGCCTAATAAGACTAGTTTTATGGGAAATCTTTTTAACCCCTTTTCATTTTGCAAAAATGCGACTTGCTTATTTAACAGTTCTTTGTTAGAAGCACAAATGACTTACGCGAATATATTTTTTCACTGTCTGTCCTTTGCTCTCGACAATTCTGTGGTAGACCGTTTTAATAAATAGTCAATCCGGATCTTGCTCAAATATCAGATGTTGTCCTAATAATAACGACAAACTTACACAATATCTGTAATAATTGACGCGGATAAAATTTATCTTAACGAGTCAGTGAAACTTGAAGAGAAAAAAAAATAAAGGTATCAGTGTATTCAATTATTTCAATAATTGAAAATGTCTTTCGCGTTTTCTAGTTTTCGATTTTTGGTAGCAAGTTTTGAGTTAGTGTTTTTTTTTTCGCTTAACTACTCAGTAGTTAATTTGCTGTTAATCCTTGCGAATCCAAATATCTGACGAAGATGGGTTTTTTTCCGTGAAGATCTTGCGAATCACTTTGGGTGATTTTTTTTTGCAGTGAAATCGTTTCGATTCCTCGTCGCCAATCTGTTGTGAAGTTGTCCAACAGTAAATAATAAATAAAGGAAGTCAAGTCGAGGATTGGTTTAACAAGTGTATTAACAAAGTAAGAAAGTGACTAGCACTTGGCTAGACAGTTACAAGACTGTGCTTTGTCTTCTCTGTGTCTCTGGTGAATCGCACTATTTATAGTGACAACCGGTGTTGTTTCTCCTGTGTAACACTAATTAATAAAAAAAATGTAACACTAATTAATAAAAAGCCGGAGATTTTAAAAAATTGTTTGCATCGAAATAGGTATATACTCTCCTATTTTAAGTCAGACTGAAAGTTACTAAAAAATAGTGGAAATTTATTGGATTCACGTTTGGATTCAATAAAAATAATTACTACCAGAAAAAAATATATTCAATGCAGAATTACATATCAACCAGTCCTGTCTATAAATTGTCCATAAGTAGGTATCATGATAACTATTTTGACTAGCTAGCTAATATAGTTAAATTTCTTCCGAATATCGTGCATGACAGAGCTTTTTAGGCATTTTAAATGTAGGGAAATTAATAGATTAACCTTCATTTCTAAACAATTGTGTAACTAATAGTGGGGTTGGATACAAACTGTTTAACTTGTATAATACTACGAAAGGATGATTATGTACAAGTAATACGACCAGATGAACTTCTTTTGGTTAGTTAAATATTCTAATATGTTAACTTATCAGATTTTTTTTACCTACATGCCTTCTCCTGGGTTTGGTATTGATCTCTACGGTCCACCCAAATGTTAAACTAAAATTATTGATTAAATGTACGAAATGTGGTGGGTGAAATGAGTTGTAAATTTAAAAAATCAACATATAAGTTCGCTCAAATTGGAACTAGCAGCAATATAGAATAACATCTTTAGATATTCTATGGAAATAATCTGAGAACTTCGAAAACACATAGTCATACAATCATATATTATAATGAAACATTAATTTAGTATACAAACCAATATTTTCTCAAGGAATAAACTCTTATCCCTCAGCTAAAGTAAATAAATTAATAATTAATAATTAAACTACGATTCTCGATAGGAATTTGTTAGGAAGCCGGTATATACCTGGCAAATTAGCATGGCATCTCATGTAGATAACGGTATATTAATATATTTTAACTTTGATAAATCTGAGAAAGTGTATTTTATGGGTTATTTGAAAACTAGGAGAACTTTGCGATTGTTATTCCTGGAGAGCGTCGGATTTTAGATTTTTTGGAACCGTATTCCTGGGGGCAGACAAAGGAAATAACTGTCTTCATGAGAAAGCAATGACTCCTAACAGATAGAAGCTAAGACTGTCAACAGTAAATTCTGATAATGATGATCTTGAAGATGCAATTGACCAATTTGCTGAAAAGATAACTTAAAATGTTTCATCATGTTTTCTAAGTTCTTCCAACTAACTCACTTCCAGTTCCCACAGTAAACAGATTTGATTGACCTTGGAAGAATGACTGTACGTCAGTTGAGATATTGAAGAGACCTCATTCAGCAAAGAGTAATCCGTTACCTCACCAATGAACATTCCCAAGCAAACATTTTGAAGTGTTGGCTTGGAAAGCTGGTTGAAAATCCTATTGATCAAACAATACTGAAATCCATGAATTTACCAGCTTAATATCTACCAAAGAAATCCACAGTTTCATCAATAGTAATGGAGATCAATCAAACCATTTTACAGCTACACAATACTGTGACAATGCTGAACGGACCTACAGAAGATGAAAACCAAAATACACCGCTAGTATGCATTAGAAGTGAGCCGACGAAGGTCAACGACCAGGGTATCGTGCTAGTATGAATTAACAGAGAAAGACATGGATATTTTCATTAAAACAAAAACCAATAAAAGCAGATGATAGCGCCGGTCTGTCTAGGTTCGTCAGCCTAGATTGTCATTGTTGTATCAAAGTAACGTATAATACATAAAACAGATGTTGGCCAGGGGAAATAAGATTTGGAGTCAGAAAAAAGCGAATATGTTGTTCCTTTTGATAACAAACACAAGGATTGTGGAAACACGTGCCACTATGTCTGGCTTGATTGGAAAAGAATGTCATTTTTCCGCTTCAAGTTGTGGCTTGTACACAGGACAAGTGTGATCTGAAATGATAATGGCCACCCAAGCATTTCGCCGACAAGTTGGTTTCAGTGGACATAGGTTAAGAGGACTTACGGCCATTGGTGAAATTACATTTTTTCTGTTTGTTTTTTGATGTGTTGAGGAGGAGGGGGGGGGGGCTCCTCTCCTCTCCTCTCACCAGAGAGCAGTGAGAGATGGAAGGGTGGATTGAAAATGCCAAATATGAAAGAGAGAAAGATAATGAGGAAACATTGTTTTCTTTTGTTCTCTGACTAAATTCTGTTAGGAGAGGGTAAGGCAGGGCATGTCCAACTGATTTCGATATAAGGTGAAGAGTAACAGGCTTCAGAGACTCCATTTTGCTCGCCCACCGAATCCATGTCGCTCTGAGATGGACCCTCCCCCCTCCCCGGACTTGGGCAATCTCACCAAAAACCTAGAAATCGCCCAGAAGTATTTAGAACGTCGGGTCAAAACCACAGAGTTAGGAGTTAGAAATTATAGAGCTACCTTTGTAAATTGTATTTTCTTTACAAAATAATTATTCTTCTAAAAAAAAAACCGAGTTGTTGAAGATTTAAATTTTTTATTTTAATTGTTCTGCTTGAAATAAGCCTTCGCTTTGCAATTGTACCAAGTTGCTGACACAATCCGGATAGTTAGCCACTGATCTAGCAAACACAACGTGGGAATGTGGTAATTGCTGAGCTAAGCCTTTCAACATCTGTGGCCGTCATCAGAGCAGTGATTTTTCCCGAGTAGTACCAGGTAACAAGCCGAACCTAGGAACGGCCAAATTGGTGACGTTACCCGACCTGTGGAGGGCTGATGCACAATACTATCAATGCACAACGCATCCAAGGTGTTACTTTTTAAATTGATGTTGCAAAGAAAGCTTGTTTGAAGTCTGATGAACATTACGAGATCACAGCCATAAACTGCAGTTGAGCATTTGCCAAAACTATCCCTGTTGCAATTGAAGCTGGGTCTGAGGCGAAACTCTTGACTCGCAACATGCGGTGCAACGCCATCAAAGCAACATCATATCCAGATGAAATCACACATTATGTACTGAACCCTGAAAACTCCACAGCTGTTTCAGGACAAGAAGGAGATCAGTGTGATATGGCATTCAATGTTCGAAGTATGTTCTTCAGGATTCCAAAAAGAATATTACACAAAGATTTAAAGATGCAAATCATGGTTGCTGCTTCAGTGTTGCTGCAATATACGGAGAATTTCCTCCAAATGTTGTCTCAGTAAATAAACGAGAGAGAGTTTCAACTATAGCAGGTTTTCATTAAAATTGTTACCAGGAAAATAATCAGTTCTTGCCTTTCTGTATGTTCTTATTCTTATGTCGATCTATCCATCAGATCCATCTGGCTAATTAGTTAAAACTAAGACAACTAAAAGAAACTAAGCTAACTTAGTAAATTTGAGCTGACTTAGTAAATTTGAGCTGACTTAGTAAATTTGAGCTGACTTAGTAAATTTGAGCTGACTTAGTTTCTTTTTGAAAAACATTTTCTTCTCATCTTCTTTAGCTGCAAACTCTGCATTATGAGCTACAAAGAGCCTGTATGAGCTACTACATTATTCTAAAAAGAAAAGAATTATATCGATCAATAAAGTGATGCACCTACAGTGATAGGAAAAAGTGAATAGGCTTCTTTCGAGTTGTTTGATATTTGTTCTTTATTAATACTTGGGGTTATATTGAGCTTTGTATGTAAGTTATGTCACGTTTTTTGACTTCATGCATTTCAACCTTATTTTAAAAAAGATTTATGAGAAAAAATACCATAAATGTGATCAATTAGTCTTTCAAACTGTTTTATGTTTCTTTTCAAGTCAAATCGAATCTATTTTGGACATTATTAATGAATTTGGGAAGGTTAGATGAGTGAAACATTAAGTCTTATCATAGTCCATCAGTCCACCAATACCGATGATATAAATTATAGTGGGATCTCTAAAACTCGATTGTTGACCACTTTAATGACCTCTTTTTGCATTGAAAATAGATTCACTGCATTCCCCATAGAATGTTGATGAAAATGCATGCATTGCATGCCTAATTTGACCAATTCCTAAAAATAACATTTTTTGCCGCAAAGGCATTTGTGTAAACAAATAGAGGACTCTTCAAAAAATTGACAGTGTTTATTATATACATTGAGATTTCGCTTACTCACAGCAGGAAACTAATAGCTGATTGGTTAGGAGTGCCGACTGTCGACTGGATGGTCGAATCTTGGCTTGAGGCACTTATATATATATATATATATATATATATATATATATATATATATATTTAATGTATTTTTATATAATTTTTTTTATTGGTGATTGCAGCGTTCGTTGTTATTTTTCTTACTATTATTTCGATTATCTCACTTCCTAAGTGATTAAAATGCAGAAAATGTCATTATTAGTCGCCCTTAACTTTATAGGACGTAGTTTTCGTTAATATATATATTTTTATTAATTTTATACGTACATAAAAGTAATACGGAAACACGTGTCAATGGATTACTTTTAAAATACGTTCTATAAAGTTAAGGGCGAATAATAATGCAATTTTCTGCATCTTAATCACTTAGGAGACAATCAAAATAATAGTAAGCAAAAAATACAACGAACGCTGTAATCACCAATAAAAATAATTACATAAAAATACATTAAATATTTAGGTGATTAAAAATCGTACATATTTCTAGACAGGGCGTCTTGGTCCAATGGTAAAGATGCTGAACTATAGACATCTATATCGAAGGTTCGATCCTTGTCTAAGTTAGCCATGCTGATGACGGCTGTGGGCCATAAACACGTGCCCATAGATTATGTATGTATAAAATAAATATATATATATATATATAGTCTAAAGAAGCTTTGAGTCATTTTAAACAAAAACAAAAAAAGAAAAGTAAAATGCAGTTTAAATTCCCAGAGAAACTAATTAAATCCAAGATATTGCAGACTTAACATTCGTTGGAAATATATATATATATGAGAAAGGAAGGATGAGAGTAATCCGACGTAATGGGAAATGAAAAAGGAAAAACCAAGAGATATTATCTATATATTCATCAACGTTTCGTCTTTATTGTAAGACTTCCTCAGGATGATAATTTGAAGAAAAATGTCATGCAAGTACATCGAAATTTGGAGTTGACATTATGGAGAGATGAAGGAAAGTAGTAGCCATGGCTACTGTGTGCGCTGGAGGAGAGTCCAGGCTGCGAGAAGTCAGTGGTGGTGAAGAATGAAATGAATATGGAAAGCTTTGAGTGAGTACCATTAAAGTAGTAGTGAAATGGGGAGGGGTGAGAATATAATTGAACTTGCCTTAGGGTGGGAGAGATGAAAGGGGGATGAGATTTTTGTTGTGGTAAGGTGTGGCATGGATTTTGAAAGGCTGGGGAAAAAGAGGGAGGGGGAAAACATTGTGTGTTTGGCATGTAGGTGGTATCAGAGTTTTAGAAAAAGATTTGAAGAAATGAAGATAACTTGAAAATAGAGGGGGGTAAGAGTGTGAAGGAAATGGTCAAAAGGGTGGGAGAGGTGAAAGGGTGGAGGTGAGCGTCCATTTTCTTTGCCAAGGAAAGACCGAATAACAAGAAGTACTACATGGGTATGACCTCCCTAGATTTTAAAACCAGATATTATGACCACAAAAGCACATTTAAAAACAGAGAACGTCGAATTATAACAGCACTAGCAAACCACTATTGGGAGCTCAAAGAAAATGGACGCTCACCAATAATTGAATGGAAAATAATACGACAGGCCAGTACATGTAGAAATTTAGACGACCCATGTAGATTATATCTGAATGAAAAATTTGAAATCCTAAACTTTAAAGACCCCTGAAATCTATTATACTGTAGAAGTGATATAGAAAACAGCTGCCTACACAGAAATAAATTTACTTAAGGCTAACAATAAACAAACAAATAAGTAAAAAAAAACTAAACTAAACTATAACCTAACAATTTAAAAAACTAAAACCTAAAATAGAAATACAAGGAACCATGTGTTAAAATAAGTTCACACATTATATTGACACAACAAAGAAACAGGATATAGGCCACTCTATAGAAAGCAGAATCATTAGAACAGGATATAGGAAGTAACACTAACCGGATCTTTGTTCGTGGGAAGCCCAACGATTGGCTGAAAGAACAACAAAGAATCTGATTTGTTAACTAGCTAGCCATGTATATAAAAACACCCGCCAAATATAACTCCATGCATTTTAGCCTGAAGATTCCCTCCGGGGATGAAAGGCGGGAGCCTCTGTGTAGCTTAATTGCCATAAATATATTTTCATAGCTTACTATATATATATATATATATATAAGCAGCAACAACATCACCGCAGGTACACCCATAACAAGGACATTATATCAAAAAACAAAAAAAGTTTGTTTATTTTAGGGGTTATTTTGAAAAAAATGACACAATATTGGTCAACTCTGATGATGGAAATTAATAAGATTAAAGTAAAAGTAAATAAATCTTGCATTGATAAAGGCTTTTTTTTTCAATTTTATAATATGATAGCGATATATGATATATATATATATATATATATATATATATATATATTGACTGTTTCGCTGTATCACAGCTCTTCAGTGCGGCTAGACCAGTTAGTGCTTCAAGCCGGGATTGAAACTCAACCGTCGAGCTTACAGTCGGCACCTTTACCCCTGCGCTATCATACGACACTGACTGAATGTAAGTGATATCTCAATGTAAACATTGTCAAGTGCCGAGAGCTCGAATTAGTTTTACCCAATGAGCTATTCCTTAAAGCTAATGGCAGTTGGTGATATCCTTACAAAATAAGCTCTACCCAAGAAAGGGAGCTTTATATAGTCATCTGCATACAAACTGTTTCGCTGTATCACAGTTCATCAGTGGTTGACTTTATATATATATATATATATATATATATATATATATATATATATATATATATATATATATATATATGGTACACATATTGTATTAGTTTCTGTAGATGTAAATCCGTTGAAACTCCAGTGTTTATAAAAAGTGCTCAATAACAAGTAGAGCTGTTCTTTAGTATAATTTTTTATTTATACAAACATTATTGGTTACATATGTGCGTACATGTTTTGGTTGTACTCTTCACGGAGAGTCAACCTCTTCAGACCAAAGAAAACAAGGCTTCCTTGTCTTCTTTGGTCTGAATAGGTTGACTCTGTTAAAAGTACAACCGAAGCATGTATGCACATATGTAACCAATAACGTTTGTATAAATAAAAATTATACTATATATATATATATATATATATATATATATATATATATATATATATATATAGTCAACCACACACACAGACTGCTTTGTTGTATCACACGTCTTCAGTGTAGCTACACAAGCAAGTATTTAAAATTGAGATCCTAACCCCATCATTTTGACAAGAGGCGGACATTTTAACCCAGGCATGCATTATACAAATACATAAAAACATGTTGTTGTTGTTGGTTTTTTTTTTCAAAATAAAGTTCCCCCCCACAAAGAAATAAAGGGAGTTACATAATGCATACATAAGAATTTTGTTTATTTCTAAAAATGATAGGATAAGAAGACAAGTGAAAATATTATAGGAAATATTAACATTTATTATATACCAGATGACACTTGCACACATGAGGACAGTGGCTGTACTCTATAGTTACTCCCCCACGATACGCCGCTACGTACATTACAATCTCCTCCCCAATTCATCATGTTTTGTGTTTATTTGACACCATTATCAATCTTCATTTTTGTGTAATTATTTCCAGTGTTGACGACCATCAGTGTAAATAACAAAGGTGGCCACACAACAGAAGGTGTGATTAGCTGTTAATTAATAAGTACTAATTATTATTTACACGTAGTTCACATTTACAAAGAATTGTTCTGTTCTCTTCCCCCCCCCCTCTCTCTCTCTCTCTCTATCAGCCAGTGAAGGAAGAATACAAGCAATGTCATATTTATAATAAAATATCTTCTTTTTTCACAAACACGTATATATATATATATATATATATATATATATATATATATATATATATATATAAACTGTGTCCATCGCTTTATTGCAGATTACAAAATAATCAATATTTCAGTAAATATAAGTTATAAAAAGCTGAAAATTACACCATCCAAGGACTGTATTAAGGTGAGATAAATCCTAAAATTTCATCAAAATTCATGTCATATTTAAAAAGTTATGTTATTTTTTTAATATTCAAGGAATTTTCACCGTCCATTGCTTTATTGCAGGTCTCATAAAATGCCAAAAAAAGGACGTTTAACAGCTACCGAGAAGCAGAGGATTATTGCAGGACTAGCAGAAGGACTCTCGATCATAAATTTAGCCACAGAACTAAAAAGGGATCCCCGAACTTTAGCTACATTCGTCAAGAACCCCAACATCAAGTCCAGGAAAGATAAGGGCACAAGGAGGAACCTTTCTGATCGGGATCTTCGAAAAATTCGTAGAGAGATTGTGCGCAACCCAAACAGCACCAGTGCAACAATTTTTGCGAGGGCTGGAGTCATACCAAGGTCCAGACAAGCCCGATGCAATGTACTGAATGAAATGGCAAGGAACATCAAACCTATTCCAAGGCCTCCATTGAGCCAAACCCACAAAGAAAAACGATTGGCTTGGGCACAAAAATATATGAAAATTGATTGGCAAAATGTTCTGTTTACAGATGAGGCTCGTGCTACCCTTGATGGACCGGACGGATGGGCCAAAGTTTGGAATCCAAATGGAACTCCAACGCCTTATAGATTTCGTCGCCAACAGGGAGGTGGAGGCATAATGTTTTGGGCGGGAATTATTGGGGATAAGCTATGTGGACCATTCCGAGTGCCAGAAGGTGTCAAGCTCACCAGCAATGCCTACACTGCCTTTCTAAATGAGAATTTGTTACCATGGCTAGATGATCTTCCCTTGTCACGTCGTTTTAAGATTATTTTTATGCATGACAATGCCCCATCTCATGCTGCTAGGGCAACTACATCCTTCCTTGGATCTCAGGCCACCGTGTTCTCCGGACCTTAACCCCATCGAACACCTATGGTCAATATTGAAACGAGGTGTTTATGAGGGAGAAGAGCAGTTTTCTTCGAAGGATGCCCTTTGGAACAAAATAGTCGACGTTGCCAGAACCATTACTCCATCTCAGATCAAACAATTGATCTCCTCGGTGGACAAAAGGTTGTTTAATGTAATTTCAAAACATGGGGGATATGTGGACAAATAATTCGTTTGTTTGACACTTAGCCCTCGGGATGTGCCTTTGTTTTTGTTAATTTTCCCCAGAAAATGTGTTCAATATAAATTTATGATGCTTTGGTATTGTTTTATTGAGCTAAACATTATCTTAGAAGACTTGCAATAAAGCGATGGACGGTGAAAATTCCTTGAATATTAAAAAAATAACATAACTTTTTAAATATAACATGAATTTTGATGAAATTTTAGGATTTATCTCACCTTAATACAGTCCTTGGATGGTGTAATTTTCAGCTTTTTATAACTTATATTTACTGAAATATTGATTATTTTGTAATCTGCAATAAAGCGATGGACACAGTTTATATATATATATATATATATATATATATATATATATATATATATATATATATATATATATATATATATATATATATATATATAGAGAGAGAGAGAGAGAGAGAGAGAGAAAGAGAGACCGTCTGTGTGGGTCTGTCCGCTTCTAGAAAGGCAAACTAGAGAGGGTTACTAAAATATAAAAGTTTATGCACTTGTAGTTTTCCTAGGAACTTGATGGGATTAGTCCTGACAATCTATGGGTTCTCTTAAAGAATATACGGACCATTTTCTAACATTTTGCACTAGATATTAAGTGTTATTTAAAAAGATGACTTCAAAAATAATTCAATTGCTTAGTTGGGAGTGACACAGGCTAACAACTTCGAGTGTGCTGTTTCGATCCTGCCTAGTATTGCTTTTTTAATGAAAACAGAGAATATCCCTTTTCCTTTCTCTTTTATATACAGGGTGTTTCAAAAGTCTTGAGAACATTACAAATGCGTATATCTCATGAACTATTCCAGGTAGAAAAATGAAACTGGTGCCATTTTAAAGCTTGCTTAATCAAGTTTTTGGTCATACTAATGATTTTCGTGTTATCTTTCCAGGTGCAGTAATGGCGTTCTCTAAACAAGACAAGGCATTTTGCGTCCTCCAATTTGCAAAGACTGAATCGTGGACATGTGTTCAGCGTGCATTTCGCAGGAAATTTAAAAAAGAAGCCCCTGAAAGGAAATCCATTGTCAGATGGCATGCTAAATTTGTGAAAGATGGGTGTTTGTGCCCAAGTAAGCGAACAGGTCGCCCTTCAACTTCAGAAGATGCAGTTGAGCAAGTTCGGACAGCCTTTCAGCGGAGCCCCCGTAAATCAGTGAGAAGAGCCAGCAGGGAACTTCAGCTTGCTCCAGCAACTGTCTGGCATGTCTTAAGGAAACGACTGCAAATGGTACCTTACAAGCTCAAGTTGGTCTAAAAGTTGAAGGACACTGATAAGCCACTTCGCCGTGACTTTTGCATTGCAATGCAAGAGAAGTTGGAAGATAACGGCTTTGATGACCGGCTTGTTTTTAGCGATGAGGCGACCTTCCATCTGAATGGCAAAGTTAACAAGCATAACACTCGCATATGGGGTACTGAGAATCCTCATGAACTTCTTGAGCACGAGCGAGATTCACCAAAAGTGAACGTGTTTTGTGCAATTTCCAAGAAAGGTGTCTATGAAGAGGCAACTATCACTGGTGAATCCTATCTCAACATGCTGGAAGACTGGTTAATGGCTCAGTTGGAACAAGCAGAATCTGATGACTTCATTTTTCAACAAGATGGTTCACCACCACACTGGAGTCTTAGAGTAAGGCAGTTTCTTAACACAAGGCTGCCTGGTAGATGGATTGGGAGATCTGGGCGAGGTGATGACGTTCTCATGCCCTGGCCTCCTAGGTCTCCAGATCTTACCCCGTGTGACTTTTTCCTTTGGGGCTTTGTCAAGCAACAAGTCTATGTGCCGCCCCTTCCAAGAGATATTGACGAACTAAAGGCTCGAGTAACGGCAGTTGTGGGAACCATTGACGTCAAGATGCTGGAACGCGTTTGGCAGGAAATGGACTATCGACTAGATGTCTGCCGTGTGACGAATGGTGCTCATATTGAGCAACTTTGAAGATTCCCCACAAAACTTGAAACTTTAACTTTTCCAACGGTACCAATTTCATTTTTCAACTCCTAATAGTTTTTGAGTTATTAAAAATCGTTATGTTCCCAAGACTTTTGAAACACCCTGTATAATAAAATGTAAGTGATAAACATTTTTAATTTTGGTATATCAGTACCTTTCTGTCTGTCTGTTCGTCTGTCCATCTGTATCTCTCCACCCCTCTCTTTCTCTTTCTCTATCGTCCTCTCTTTTTATATCTATATCTATATATTGTTACAAGTAAAGGGTAGATGAATTGAAATTATACGAGAATTAAAATGTATTTCATAAATATTAAACCAAAGTGAGCCAAATCTATCTTATCCAATGTCTTTTCTATTTTTCCTTTGAACCCAAACAAGTTATAAAGGAAGAAATGTTGGACCGACGCCATCTAACACACCCATATCCTTGCACTACTAAGATGCGAATCTTGTGTCCTATTAGCGACACCCCGCCCTCGTCATGAACCTAGCCGAGATGATAAATTCGGTCGACTGTCACTTCTTAAAACATTTACGAACGTCTTAACCTCACATCAAAGAGAAAAGTATCGTCGCCTTTTAACTTTTATTCCCGGTTAGCGACACTCTCTCCCCCATCCTTAACACTTAGCCGCAGGGAAGTTAAACGTCGTTTCCTGTCGGCCAAACATCACGTGTCATCTCTTAACATTGACGAATGTCTTGACCCCAAATCAGTGAAAAGTATCGTCACCTGGTAAATGAAAGAAACCTTCAACACCCCCATACCCGCCCACGCATATCAGCGGAGACAATATTAAAAGGAAGTTGGCGAATCGACCATTTAGTTCCCGTCAGTCAAAGAGTGAGCTGTCGCCGGTCGAGGAACCAGTCACCACCAGCGTATGAAGAAGAAAGATGATGAAGAAAAAAAGAACGAAGCAGAGAACGAATCTGACTCCACAACCGGGCGGATTGCCTCGGCATTTTCTTCTATGCCAAAACTTAATTTGACAAAAACAAAGGCTTTTCGAGACTGCATCACCAAATCTGTCGTTGATTGTAAATATATTAAATTACCGTCCAGATGACGAATATGTATAGAAAATACATAAAACAACTTTGTAGATTCTTCCTCGTTAATACGTGAACAAAAGGGTGTTAGTATGTCCATAAGTATTAACGAAGACAAAAGTAAAGGAAGTCTATTATTATAATTTCCCATGAATAGGGAAGTGAGAATAGTTCATCACATAGAATGTTTGTACACCGCCTACGATGTCAGGACGTGTCCATGTGTGTATGTAAGTATGTGTCTGTACACCGGTGTGAAAGTCAGTTCCCATGTAAGCAGTTAGGTGTGTGTGTTATATTAAGTCCACATGTATGAGGCAGTAGCCATTTTGGCTTCTCGTTTACATGTCGAGAGAGGCAAGAAAAAGAGAGCGTATGCGGATATTAATTCCACGTGTATGTGGCAGTAGCCAGTTTGTCTTCTTGTCGAACCCAGGGCCAAAATATCTGTTGCGTCCCTAGAGAGGGGGACGTGTGTTTGGCAGTGCCAAAGAAGGAAAGAGAGATAATAGGCTTCTCGTGCCGCAGAATAAAAAGAGAAAAGCGGATGGCGCTCAAGTGTTTATATAGTTATGCTAGCCATCCGAGATTCGCCTAAGAGAAGGCCACGGATTGGTCAAGCCAAGGAAGAAGTAGCTTGAAAAAATCAGCAGGCAGCTAAGAAGTCATCGATATTTAAACAATATGGCTGCTATGTACCGGCCCGTAGCAACTGCTACATATGTATCCTATATAAAGATTTAATAGTGCCCATTGGAGACTTCCATGATTAAAACCGGGTATATATGATTTCTGAACATTTATATCTTGATATCTGCTAATGACTTTTCCATCCAAAGATCAGTGTGATCTCCGATGAGTATGACCTGTGACATTCCTGGATAATTGAACTTTTCAACTCTCGTGGGGAGCTTCCACATTCTGTGAGTGAGTACTCCTTTTTCTTCCGTGATTTGTTTGGGACACTATTTTTGTTCATAGATTTTGCTCGCCATTAGTTAACGTTAAACATTATCTAAATATTACTTTGTTCTTCTATATATGTTTATCCGTTTTCTTACTATTTTATAAATAAATATTGTTTGAATCTTAACTTGGCGTTTGAGTCATCTTTTACCTGCTCGTTATTCTTACTTATTTTCTATGTGATTTCTTGAACTGAAGAATCCACTTCCCCTGTATTCTGTTGATAATATTGGGCCTTAGAGACTTACGAGCGACTTCTGGACACTTTAACTTTAAAAAAATATTTATCATTGTCATGCGCTCGCCGCCATGGTCCTGGCAAATGCTATGTGTGACAAGATATAATAAACGAGAACTTCTCTCTGCTTGTGTTTCTGTATGTCCCTTAATATGAAGACAAACTAGGAATTGTACCTTAAATATAAGTGTTTTACATGTAAATTTTTCGTATAAATATGAGAGAAATAATCTTGTATCTATAGTTGCCTTCTTACGGGAACTAAAGCCTTTTTCCAACATATTACACATTCAAATTCATCTATTTATAAGAATTATTTTAGGAGTATTAGCATATATATGAATTACTTAGTGGTCCATCAAGGATGCTGTTAAAACTATCAGTGCAGTTGCTGTAGCTTTTTTGTATGTTAGAAAACTAAGAAAGTACATGTACAACGCTGGAGACGTTTATTTTATCCCAAACGCATAATGCAGCTGTGAAAACTGCAATTAAGCACAAGGGACTGCAGGCATGAACACACAAGAGTCAGCATAAGAATACAGATATAAATATTTCAGACAACAATTCTACAAGCATGCAGAAATATTTACAACGAAATGATCTAACAAAACTATGTGTATACAAGTAACACCAGGTCGCACAGGTCGTACAGGAAAATTCAACAACTGTAGTCACGATTAGGAGTCAAGCGAAACGAAATGTGCGTGTGCATCAATCTTTTCACAAGTTCTGACCTGCATTTGTAGAACTATGCAGACAACGAAAAAGAAATTAGCATGTAAGAAAACACTTTTCATTCGAAAACTTATGAAAGGCAGAAAAGATAACTGATGAACAAAATTACTGTCTAAATGGTTTTAGCTGATTTTTGCTGAATCTCCAAATCGTTTCTTCATTCTGATTATGTTGTTTTGTATAGTTAGGGTTAGGGTTTTGTATGGCTGTCAATAGTGATTTCGTTTCTCTATTCATGTGTCCTTTTTGTGCACCATTTCTTTGCTCACTCGTATAACTCGCCCATTCTGTTGCTTCTCTTTCCATTTTTTCTTTCTTTCTATTTTGTTTGCCATTTCGCTGTCCTCCACATTGTTCACCCCGGCGCATCTTATCGTGGTAATCAGCTTCTTTGTATTTTATCTGATGTATTTTCCTAGTCCTTTAATCGCATCGTTCACGCAATCTTCAATATTTAGCAGTCCTCTTCCCTCTTCTTTCTTTTTTACAAAGAGTCGGTAAATATCATCATTCAGGTGCAGTGTGCTAGGCATGATCATTAGTTTCCTGGTTTTTTTTTTATCAAGCTAACTAAGCTTTTCTTTTTCCTAATTTATAAATGGTCCAGAGTATCTTACTAGAGATATTTCCCAAGTATTTATTCCTTTAATTTGCTTTCTGCTATATAATTTTGTTTCCAGGAGTTTTCTTGTTCTTTTCAAGTATTTTTTAAAAACCAATTTTCATCTCTATTGACTTGATGATGTCAACTCTCCGGATGCCTAATTACACATTCATCGTGAGTCTCACCTTCAACTCTTGTTTGCATCTTTGTGCTGGGGACAGCGTTTCAAACGAAGACACATTCACAAGGAGTAGATAAAGAAGAGGAAGAAAAAACGAAGAAGAAGAAGAAGAAGGAAAAGAAGAAGAAAATGAAAAAAGAATGAAAAGAAGAAGAAAATGAAAAAAGAATGAGAAGATGTGACTTCAACTTGCCGATTTCATAGTCCACATCAGTAATCATTGCACCCTACTTGTACCGTGTTCGTGTGATTTATAACTGCATTATTATTTTTTCATGAATGTTTACACTATAATGTGTGCATGCATATGTATCTTTTAATATGTTGACCGTTGGGTCATGAAAGATGTTGTGGGGCACTAATCTCTCTCCAGACTTTTAATAGGTGTTACATCACAATTTTCCTTTTCTTAAGAAAATGGTGTAGAGTCTATCCTACTATTCTATCCTCCTCTTTCACCCACAGAAATGGATGAAGACAGTCTGCACCAATAACCATCATGCTAATCGCACATGCACCAAGGCAAAAATTTGACAAGAAAACTTGTATTCAAATGGTCAAGCGTCTGTCTTTATCTCCGCACACAAAACATTATTACAACACTGACTGGTTGCCATTGGTTACCAATGGGACGAAATAGAAATCGAATCTGCCATACAAAAAAAAATCAAAATAAAGCAGAATGTCATGAAGTCGCTAATTGATGGTTACCTCATTATGGAAAGAGACTTTTGTTTTGGTCATTGTTTCCAAGGTAATTTCTAAAGGTATGGTTGCCAAAGGTTTTTATTGTCTATCCTCTCATCGAAACCCGGATACAGTAAGTCAAGACATTGATTCTTTCAGTTCATTTCTTTCTTACACGAAATTCGTTTCATTATAGAGATGATTTTATTTCCGAATACTTGATTAATGTAAACAACCATTAATTACAATTTTTGTTTAATTTTTAGGACAAACTCATCAGCGGGCATTTTTGTGTAAAAGTGAAATTTTTTTCAGTTTGGGGGCATTATTTGGTTCCTCGGAGGAGGGGGGGGGGGCAGAGTTTTCCTGGGATCACCAGTATTTGATATAAATAACTTTTGGTGGATTCTGAACAAAAGCTAATAATGAAGGGAATTTAAGATATTTGAAAAGAAATTGCTATTTTAGGGGTTATCATCCCCCCCCCCCACTCTCCCTGAGAGGCGGGGAACCAGAGTCTTTCCAAACAATCTGGCTCAGTCAGTTTTCTACATTCACGATCACATAAGTTTGTGCAACATTTTGTGAAAAACTAATCAACAAATTTTGAGAAAATCAGAAGAAGAAAGGAACAACTTATATAACGAAAATTTGAGGACACAAAACATTACAGAACTAATCTTCCATTATTAAACAATTAAAGTTAGAGAGAAATAAAATGTGATATTGAAATATGATATAATATAGAAATACAATCACTCACTCACTCACTATCCAGGTTTATCGTCTATATTCTCTTCGACAAGATGTTCAACGCTGTCTGGCTGTCCTTGTGCTAAGTCTCCAGTGATCATGATGGTGGGGATTGACTGTGTCCATTTGCCACTGTTTACGATCTTGCCTGATGGCTTCTTTCCATGTCCGCTTACGGCGTCCGGCTTTCTTTTTGCTGTCCAGTCTTAGGTCTCTGCAAGTGCTGATATACCCCTTGCTTCTTTCAACATGCCAAACCAGCAAAGATGGTTTGTCCTTATTAGGACATCTAGTTTTGGGATGGCTAATTTCTCAAGTAGGGTGACTGACCTAATGTTCTGGATCTGGTCTGGCTTTAAGTTGCATGTCATATCGTTGCAATGTAATATAGAAGTACAATATCATATAGAAGTAAAATGTTATTTAGAAACACAATGCATTAATTTCGATTTCTATATATAGAAATAAAATATCATATAAAAAGACAATGTCATATAGAAATAAAATATCATATAAAAAGACAATGTCATATAGAAATAAAATATCATATAAAAAGACAATGTCATATAGAAATAAAATATCATATAAAAAGACAATGTCATATAGAAATAAAATATCATATAAAAAGACAATGTCATATAGAAATAAAATATCATATAAAAAGACAATGTCATATAGAAATAAAATATCATATAAAAAGACAATGTCATATAGAAATAAAATATCATATAAAAAGACAATGTCATATAGAAATAAAATATCATATAAAAAGACAATGTCATATAGAAATAAAATATCATATAAAAAGACAATGTCATATAGAAACAAAATATCATATAAAAAGACAATGTCATATAGAAATAAAATATCATATAAAAAGACAATGTCATATAGAAATAAAATATCATATAAAAAGACAATGTCATATAGAAATAAAATATCATATAAAAAGACAATGTCATATAGAAATAAAATATCATATAAAAAGACAATGTCATAGAAATAAAATGTTATTATAGAGATACAATATCTATTATTAGACTAAAACTGAGTTAGTCAACATTTTTTTAAAAACTTAGTTCACCCCAAACAAGGCAAGTTGCTACTATAGACATAAGGGTTACTGAGAATTAGGGTGAAAGTTTTGGGGATCATCCTAAATGGGGAGGTATGCAGCGAGATGTTTGTTCGCATTAGTTTTAAATTTCTGCATGTCGGTACAGTCGGGGAACAGGGAGCAGGGAGGGAGGTCCAAAGGCCGACAACTAGAGGAAAGAAGCTATTGGAGTAGAAGGCTCTTCGGCATCTGGGGACCTCCACAGTGAATGGATGGGATTTGGCTGATTGTCAGGTTGGTCGAATGTATTTACATCGAGGGGGCACCAGAGCAGCAAGTTCATCGAAGCACATTCCATTGAAGTACTTGTAAAACAAGCACAAGGATGCAACATTGTTGCGATGAGACAGGGCTGGAGCTTGGTGGATAATGAGATTAGAGACTCTTTTTTGGACCTTGTCTAAGAGGGAGAGACTGGTGGATGGTGCACCAGCCAAGATGTGACAACAATACTCCATGCATGGGCAGATGGTGGCTTTGTAGAGATATAGGATACTGTCAGGTGTGAGAGGTTTTCTAGCATGGTAGAGGGAGCCAACTTTCTTTGCAGCAGCCTTCTTTATTGTATTTGTTCCAATTCATGTTACCTGTGAATGTTAAGCCTAGGCGTTTAAACGTTGGTATGGTGTTATTTGCCATGATAATCGGTGGTTGAAGAGGTTTCTTGTAGTTGTTGAAGGAAAGGAGCTTTGTCTTAGCAGCATTAAATGTTACCATCCATTTATGACCCCATTCCACTACAGACTGGAGGTCACTTTCTAAGGATTCAGCCGTTGCCTCGGATATGTGCTCGTCCATTTAACCCACATGATGAGAGTAGAGCGTGGTGTCGTCAGCAAATATACCCATCTCAGCCACAATGTCATCGGGGAGGTCGTTTATGATTCCTATAGGTTTTTTGCCTATCACACAAAATACATACTAAAATATTCCTTGGTATTTGGATTGAGTTATGTTTAAAAAGGACCCATTTTTTATTGTTTTATTTTGTAATTTAATCACCATGTCACCAAGTCACCCATCTGTTATGAAGTGTCTGTCTATTACTCTCGTCCTATCTCAGTCTATGTTGTTTGACACCTCACTATTATTGTAAACAGTTTCTCTTACTCTCTCTCTCTCTCTCTCTCTCTCTCTCTCTCTCTCTCTCTCTCTCTCTCTCTCTCTCTCTCTCTGTGCTTACTAACAATAGAAGGTAATAAAGAAAGGTAAGGATAACAAGATTGGAATATTCCATGATATACAAAAAGAGAGTTCACCAGCAGTAATACTATTATTTAACCTGTAGCTGAAGAGAGAGAGAGAGAGAGAGAGAGAGAGAGAGAGAGAGAGAGAGAGAAGAGAGAGAGAGAGAAAGAGAGAGAAAGAAAGCGAGTATAAACAAACTACTTTTGGATTTCATTTTAACTGGCTTTGCAAACTTACTTTTTTTCATACCAGTCGCGAGGGATTCTTGGCTTGATTTTGGCAACCTAGGGAATATCTGGTCTCTTGGCAGATCCTTCTTTGTCAGTATAAGGTATGGTTCGATTTGGACCTAAGAGACCAGCCTTCGGAAGGGGGTTAGTTTATGGCCTGTTGCCTGAAGCACTCCCACCAGTTAATATCAACTTTTCTGTTCAAAGCAACATTTGTACTCTTCCAGAGCGTGCTTTGATGTGGCTGATCTTTCTCACATTAAACTGATCTTGTGTTACGTCTTGCTGCTCTTCTTTTCATATCAAGCCTTTTGTCTGAATAAGGTATGGTTCAGTTTGATTGTAGTAAGCAATCCTTCCAGGCATTACATATTCCTTCGGGAGTTGTAGGGTTGGTTTATGGCTAATCGAGTGGGAAAGTTTGACAATGATGTATCAAATCGAGTGGGAAAGTTTGAAAATGATGTATCAAATCGAGTGGGAAAGTTTGAAAATGATGTATCAAATCGAGTGGGAAAGTTTGAAAATGATGTATCAAATCGAGTGGGAAAGTTTGACAATGATGTATCAAATCACGTGGGAAAGTTTGAAAATGATGTATCAAATCGAGTGGGAAAGTTTGAAAATGATGTATCAAATCGAGTGGGAAAGTTTGAAAATGATGTATCAAATCACGTGGGAAAGTTTGAAAATGATGTATCAAATCGAGTGGGAAAGTTTGAAAATGATGTATCAAATCGAGTGGGAAAGTTTGAAAATGATGTATCAAATCACGTGGGAAAGTTTGAAAATGATGTATCAAATCGAGTGGGAAAGTTTTACAATGATGTATCAAATCGAGTGGGAAAGTTTGACAATGATGTATCAAATCGAGTGGGAAAGTTTGAAAATGATGTATCAAATCGAGTGGGAAAGTTTAAAAATGTGTCGAGGACAAAGTGAATGAGTTTAAAAATAATGGATCAAGAACGATGTGGCGTTGTTTATCTGAAAATAATGGATTATGGACAACATGAGACAATTTGTAATGGTTGAAAATGATATATCAAGGACAAAGTGAAACAGTTTGAACAATAGAGAGAGGGACATATAGAGTAAGACAGCCAGGTCTTATTATAAGGGAGGACGTCCATAAGAGCAATACCGACCATAAAATAGACTAACTGAGCCATGTGTAAGGCGTGACATGCATGCAAACAACTTGCATTTTAGCAAGGCTAGCGAGAGACCTTGCAGAGTTGCTTACAGCCATTCGAACACTTTACACACATAAATGTTACTCTTTACATAGTTTCTAGTTTACCAGCAAAACTGTAAACTGTTATATGTTTTTATATTTTCTTTAAATGATTTATACCATTATCTTCATTGTCGTTGTTATATAGACAACACTTCGGCCGTTGCATTCTTGTATCATGTGTATTCAGATGGAGCTGCTACTGGATGGATGGCCAAATATAAAACAAATACCAACAGAGAAAATATAAATCAGACAGCACCAGAAAAAAGCGGAATATATGCCCCCCCCCCTCCATCGCCTTTCAAACATGGTGGATACTTTCTTTTACAGCAGCTTTCTTTCTTCTTTCAGATCTGTCTTAATAATGGTGCAATTTGAAATCAAACTGCAACCAGTGTGATAAAAAAGGCGACCACACGTCACCTGTCAACTATCATGCAGTCCATCTTACTAGCTGTATTGCCAAAACGGATAAAGTTCTGTGTCAGAGAAACACTCTGGAACTTTTGGAGCTCTCATAACCTTATGCAGCACTGGTAATTCGGATTTATCCCTAACTCCAATTGTTGTGATCAGCTTATCGAGTTTCTTAAAGTTATCACTCTGACCACTGATAGCAGTTCATCAGCAAATATGATTTACATTCATCTCACTAAGGCTTTTAATTCTGTGCCACACAAATGGCAAAACTCTCTGCAATGGGTGTGAACGATGATCTTTTTAACTGGTTAAAATCCTTCTTTTCAGTCGAAAAGAAGTAGTCACGGTTCTAGGGTAACATTCTTCACTGTATCAGATGTCATCTGGTGTATCACAGGGATGTATTCTTGGCCTCTTTTGTTTGTATATTGATGACATAGATGCCAACTTAAGGAATGTTACAGTACTGAAATATACATCAAGTTGTACCTTGAGATAAAAAGAATAGATCCTGCAGTCTATAAATCTTTGTTGTAATCAGAGCCGGGCACAATGTAGCAATGGATAACAGACTGGCAACTGAAGCCAGCCGTGGACAATTTACCATCCATCAGTTTGGGAAGAAAGATTCAGCATCCACATCCTCCCTTCACAACACTAATATTAAAGTCTTCTTGTGAATATGACCTGCCAACAGCAAATTTTGTTAGACAAAGCACATTGCTAAAATTGTCAGGAAGGCCAAGGGTGTCTTGACCGCACTCAGCAAGACCTTTGTCAGCCATTCTCCAGCCATCCATTCAAAACTGTATACAGCTATGGTTTGAACATACTTAGAATTCATATCATTAGTCTGGAACCTCCATCTTGTTTAGAATATTGATTGCCTGGAAACCATAAAGAGACGTGCAACCAACCAACCTTCCATCAGACACCTGTCAGACTCTGAACGCCTAGCTTCCATGGGTTTAGATTTGTTGAAGTTCTTACGTCTAGCAACTGACTTGTTAAACACCTAAAGAATTATTAACCATTGCATTGAAAACAACAACCGTAAGCACGTTTTTGATCCCCATGTGTCTAACAGACGTTGTCATGACAACAAAATCAGAAAACAGCACAGCTTCCATGACTTTCAGAATTATTGAAGCCGTTAGCTGCTGAGACATTGCATCCTTTAAAACCAGCTTTTTTTTTTAAAGTAATGTCCTCTTTACCAGCATTAGCCAACTGAAGCAGTTCGCTTCTCCCTTTCTCCGGCATTCCTGCCGATAAGACACAAACCTCTGTGTTTAATTCATACAATGCTTGATCCAACAAGCATGTATGTATATTGCATATATTTTGCGCACTTGAGTGAAGAAAAGCTCCCTTATTCAAAAGACCACACCAAACTAAGAGACCCTGATAACAAGACGAAACAACAAAGTTAAGTCCACAAATGCTACCTTATTTTGCAACCAACATTTTTCTTCCTTTCTTTCTCTTTCTTCATTTTTCTTTACTTATATAAAATCTCTCGATGAACTAAACCGTTGTTGTTTTCTCTTTCTTGTCTTGTCACGTTTTAAGCCTTGTCTTTCCTACACTGCAGACCAGAGGTTTCATCCCTCGTTTGAACGGGAAAAATCCCAATAATATACACTATGCATGCACCTGGAAAACAACACTTCCGTAACATTTCTTTGTCTTGCTGTTGCATTTTTGATTTAAGTAATTGATTAATATCAAATATAAAAATAATAATGTTTAACTCATTACTTTTCACTGGACTTATATAAAACATTGAAGGTAGTTTGTTTATGTTTGTGTTCATTAATTCTGCGAATTAAAAAGAAAAATCCATTTGTGTAGTTATTATCCAATTACAATAAGATTAAGTACCAAAATTGGCCATTTATTTGTTCCTATTCCATCATTAAATCGCTTACCAAAAAGGAAGGAGAAGAGAGAGTATTAGTGAATGAAAACACTGGAAATATAATTTACTACCAGTGAATCTCAAAAGGTCTCATATGAAATTTGTTCCCGGTGTTCATGATTGATAGTGGGAGAAGATGTGACTGTTAAAGTAAACTCCTTTCACCTCTAAATATGACCAATCAAAAATAAAATATCAAACAAAATTAAATATAAAAATCGATTGGAAATACAATTTTTCTTTTTTAAGAACATGGACCAATACTTGCCATAATTGACTTGCTAAACAGAATTAAGTATCTATCTTGTATGAAAAATGCTATTAACTTCAAAGAAACGATGAATAGGTTGGAGCTGCTTTAAGAAGAAGAAGAAGAAGAAGAAGAAAAAGAAGAAGAGAATATATAACTATTGCTTAAGAGATATTATAAAGTGATTTCTATCTACAGGGTTTGAGTTCAATCTCTCATGAAGGAACTTAAGAAAAAATAAATCAACTGATATGAGATATCTAAACCAAAACAACCAATTCATACCGAGAACAGTCTACCCTAGCGAATTCAAAATTATTAGGAGACTATGACTATGGCACCCTAAGTTTAATCGTGTATGTTTAATTTTACACTTTTCCCATTAGCGGTTTATATGTTTATTTACCTCCTCTCGCACAAGGCCAGTTTCATTTTACTCCCACAAGTAAGATGTGACCCAAGGTCGGGTCGGGAAGGTGGGGTTTGAAAAGCCAGTGCCCGAGAAACTAAGCACTCTGGCCATTAAAAATTGCCTGGGCAGTTCCGTCGGCATTCCCCGGTAGGGGCGCCTCAGGCAGTAAGCAATAAACTTACTCCTCCTTAAAAAGGGGAGGCAAAGCCTGGGAGGGTGGACCTCCTAGAACTGCACAGGACAAACCCACAGACCAGCGGAATCAAGCCCTGAAGGACAAGACGACACTGGTCTATAGGGTGCAGTATCCATCGGAACAGATACTACACTTACTTCCTAGCCAAAAGAAGTGCCAGAGCGGTTTATACTTGGTTGCTTTGATTTATCTCATTTGAGATTAGACACAAGGTCAGGGTTTAAAAAGCCATTGCACTAAATTAGCGCCTACAAAAATTGGCTGGGTAGCCCCGTCGACATTCCTTGGTAGGCGCGCCTCAGGCGATTAGCAATTAACTAACCCCTTCTCAAAGGGTGAGAAGGCAAACTCATAGGACTACACAGAACTATACTCTCAGACCGACAGAGAACAAGGCCGCATCAGCATAACCAAGACTCCGGCGGAACTGGTTTTCGAGGACGAATCCTCAATTGGTATGAAAACAACCGGCGTTTTGATCTCTAGCTGTCTTCTAATTAAAGTATTAAACCTGTTCCAGAAAGGATATAAGTAAATGTCTTTGAGCCTTATCTTATATTAACTGTAGTTAGTATAAAGATAAGACTAACAGGCATAAAAAAACACGAAAACTGGGTGGCACTTTTCCATTGCCCGCCAGCACCAAATAGTTCAAGTGACTCAATCGCAGTCATTTAAAAATAAAGAATAGTCTTCAATATTAAAGATAAGCATATAATTGTCTCAACCCCCCCCCCCCCCCCATGAATACATTTTTTTTCAGTTTATTTTTATTTTTCTACTTTTCCACCGGCCGTCACCGCCAAATGGCTCAAGTGACTCAATTATACTATAGGAGCCGTTGGATTTTCTCACGCATTTCGCTCGGTATTCACCCAAATGTTCGATAAAATCGATTTTGGTGGTGAAATGGTACATTTTGTCCTGACAAAAAATTCTAATTTATTTTTTAGCATATATCAAATTGAACTTTTATGCCACATTTTTACCTGTCGTCTTTTCGGCGACATTTTGTTATTCTTAAATTCACGACTAGTATGTTTTAACCTTTTCATGTGTGCTTTTAAATTCGTTAAATTCGGTTAAAACTTGCTTTTGTAAATAGAATGTTCAAAGTTTGTTTTTTGTGTGCAGTAAAATGTTAAAGCAGTAAAAATATCTTTAGTCCAAGGAAAAAATATATTTAGTCCAAGGAAAAAACAATAAAAACCAACATGGCCGCCAGCGATTAAAACCGGGAATTAAAGTTAGATTATCAACACTTTAAAAAGTAAATGAGAATTTTATTTCAGGACCAAAAATATAATTAAGACCAACAATCAGTTTTATCCAAAATTTGGGTGAATACCAAGCGAAATGAGCGAAAGAAAACAGCGGTCCCTATTCTACAATTAAACCGATGTTTAAACTTGTGGCGGCCGGTGGAAAAGTAGAAAAATAAAAATAAACCGAAAAAAATGTATTCGAGGGGGGGGGGGGAGACAATTATATGCTTATCTTTAATATTGAAGACTATTCTTTATTTTCAAATGACTCCGATTGAGTCACTTGAGCCATTTGGCGCTGGAGGCGGGGAAAAGTACTGCCGCGAAAACTGAAAACTATAAAGAAAGAGAACGGAAAGGATAGAAAGTTAGAACGTGAGCGTGTTAAATAAAGTGGAAATATGAAAGAGAGAGAGAGTGAGTGAGTATAACATCAGAGTGGGTAAAGGAGTGGAAAATAATTCAAGAGAGTGGGGTGGGGGCGGAATAGAGTATGTATAAAGTTGTTTCACTTTAAGCATGAGAGAGAGACAGAGAGGGGTAGTGATATATATACTGATACAAGAGGAATGGAAACAAATAAATAAAATAAAAAAGGGAGAAGAAGGAAAGAGAGAAAGAGAGAAAAAAAGAAGAATATTATTGTGACACTATTTTCTCTGACGACGACGTAAACTTTGCGTTTTTTAGTCAAATCTTTCGTGCAACTTGGTGTCACTGTCGACTCTCTCTCTTAGTTAGGTTTAATTACTTTTACTTTCAATATTTTCGAACTTAAGTATTTTAACTATACTAATATAGTTTATTTAGTTTGAATTTTTTTAAAAAAGTTTAAACGTTTGTTTGCCGCGTGAGAAGCAAAGAACAAAAAAGTCGATTATTTCAAACAACCGAAAAGTTGCCGACTCAAACATTTTTTCGACGAGACGACAGTTTTGACAAACCCCAAACAAAGGTTAGTCATTTTTTAATATTTATTTATTTATTCGCATTTCTCACGGTGTCCGCTGGTAGTGTCTTTTTGTATGTGCGAGATTTTTCCAATATTTTATTTTTTTAGGCAATTACGCATGAATACCCTTAAAAACTTAGCGGAAAGAAGAGTTTTTAATTTAGAATTTAGAGTAGAAATCAGTTTCGCATATAAATTTAACGTGCAATGACCCCCCCCCCCCATTTCCGGGCCATTCTAGCGTTTTAGGGCAATTAAACACATTTTTTTCTATGGAAGATGAATCGTGTTTTTTTTGGGGGGGGGGGGGTATTTATATAGGCGATTACGTGTGGTTTAACCACTAGGACTTAGTAGTAAAATATTTAGTTAACTGTCCTAAAATGGGTGATCATTTTACGTTAAATTTATATACACTGAACCCCCACTCAAAATCCTACAATTGTTTTCTTCTTTCCGCCAAGTTCACACGTAATCGCCTAAAAAATAGAATAAGCCTTTCATTGGGGGGGGGGGGCGGCGTTCAGCGGAGAGTGTTACTGTTAATCTACACATTTACCATTACAATTACTTCTAACCTCAGTGAACTCCCCAAAGAAGAAATGTTTTTTGTAATATTTATAATTAGATTGTTTGTAAAGAAAAAAAAGAGAAACGCATTGAAAATGAAAATCGTCGTTATGTCATTCAATTGTGACGTAACACACCCCATGTAAACATCGACGCGAGAGACGCCCAACTCTGAGGACGCAACGCCGACACCTTTTATCGTGAATACTACAAGACACGCCACCTTCTCAAGTTTTTAAATGTCGTTGATACGTCCTCGGCAATCAGTCGACAGTGGCTTTGCTGCTGACGTATCGTTCTGTTCGGTCCTAGGAAGTTCACCCGCCCAGAACAAAAACGCCATAAATCGTATTGACATGTTACATGTTCTCGTTAGATCAGCGAAGTTAAGCAACGCTGGTCAGTACCAGATGGGTGACCATTTTGGGAATACCAGGCGCTGTGTGTGGGAGGATGGCGACACCCCCCCCCCCTGCAAAAAACTAACGGCGTCAAAATGGATTGCGTAAATAAAGGTTATTCTCTATAGAATGTCGTATATTGTTAACATATGATGTTAACCAAGGTTAACGACTATGCAAGACCTTTCTTTAAAAAAATCTTTTTTAGTTTATCGCTAATTGCCTAAGGTGCCCCAACCGAAGAATGCCGACGGGGCTGCTGATGCATTTTTTGTATGCTCTGCCTATAGTGCGCTGGCTTTTCAAAACCCTAACCTGACATTGTGTCTAACCTCACGGTGAGGAGGTAAACAAAACGCCACCCTCTGGCCGATTTTGCTTCAAATAAATCGGATTCAGACCCAAGAGGCAAACCTTCCCGGCAGTCCCCAATCCCCAATCCCCAATCCCGGCAGTCCCCAATCCCCAATCCCCAATATATAATGGTAGTTTGATATCATTACATGATCTGTTGTTCGTGTTGTCCGAGAGGGCTGCATATATTTTGTTGTCTTATATCGGCTCCTTTAGCGTTCCCCCTTCACACACACACATTTACGTGACATTTTATGAAACCAACTTCCGCGCTGGGGAGGCGCGTAATACTAATAATAAACACCCCACCATCACTGCTTTCTGGTAAATAAATAAAATAACACAATAAGTTATTTAATTTTAATCCTCTGACCGAGGCTGGCATGTAGCCAGGGGGCAAAGTCGTAAAACCACATGCTTTAAAAAGTAGAACCCCCTCACCCCTACAATGAACAATGCATAGAATTTATCTCCAATCGCAAAAAGAAATTGGTCACTACCCTAAAAAAGTTAGAATGGCCCGGAAACGGGGATCATTTTATGTTACAATTATATGCCAAACTGACCCCCCCCCATAATCTGCATTATAAAATAATTGTTTTTTTTTCTTTCCACGAAAGATAAGTGAGAAAATACAACGATTTATTTAAAATAAATAACACAGCAAAAAAGTAACTTCAATAGATTGACTACCAACAGCCTCGTTAGACTCACGTCGCACGCACCTTTTCCGACTTTTGTTAAATTTATTTTTTATTTATTTATCGTATTACCACCCGAACTTAGGGTTAGTAGTAGGAAGGGTGTGTGCGTTTTTGTGCCCAGAAAATGAGGTAATTTGGGCAAGGTAGGTAAATTAGGTAAGTATGGAATAAATATAGAAATAATTCAATCATTAACAAAATATTAAAATGGCTTACTTGTTTACGAAGAAACCGAAATGTATCGGGCGCTTTTTCGTATTTGTCCATAACCCGTTTTTCCCAATTTTTTTACTGACTATTTTTTTCTTTTTTCGGTGTACAATTACCTATCAGTCACTAGAGAATTCCATGTTTTTGGGAATTTTTTTCAAATTATTTAGATTTTAGAAAGGGGGATCAGTTTCCAATATAAATTTAACGTAAACTGATCCCCCTCTTTTTGACCATTTTAAATTAAAAAAAAAATGTTCTGTGTACGATTACCTAACCTATCAGTTCACTAGAGAATTTCGTTTTTTTTTAAAACTTTTAATTAACATATTTTAGATTTTAGGAGGGGATCAGTCTCCTATATACATTTAATGTAAACTGAGCAACCACTTTTTGACCATCACCAAATTATTTTCTTTTTTCTGTGTACAATTAGCGAGAATGTTGCATTTTGTTGTTTTTTGTGCATGAAAAGGCACTTGTGAAATATAAAACATTTAACCAAATTTTAAAAATATATATGTTTTTAAAATTTTTTATTGTTTACAGGGTTCACACATACAAAATCTATTGGTAATATGTTACAATAGCCAACAGAACAAAAAGGGGTGAAAAAACAAAACGAAAAGGCAACAAATAAATATTACCAAAGGCAAAATAAGTTACCCCCCCCCCCTAATAAAATCTAAAATACTTGAAGAAAAAAGTTGGGAAAAACGGGTTGTGGACAATTACAAATAAACAACACCATGCAACATGGTCAAAAAGTGGATGATCAGTTTATGGCAAATTTATATAGGAAACTGATCCCCATCCTAAAATCTAAAATATATGAAGAAAATTCCCAAACCCTCGAGCGACATGATAGGTAAGCGCAAACAGAAAAAGAATTTGAAACATTTGAGATGGTCAAAAAGAGGGGGATCGGTTTACGTTAAATTTATACATGAAATTGATACCCCTCCTAAAATCTAAAATATTTGAAAAATAATTCCAAAACAGACGGAATTCTTTAGCAACCTGATAGGTAATTTTACACCGAAAAAAGAAAACAATTTGGTCAGTCAAAAAGTTGGGAAATACAGGTTGTAATCGCTCAGTTTTTTAATTGATTTTATATAGTAATCAACTTATCACCCCAGAATTTGGTACAACAATTCTTCTATCTTTTTTCTTGTTGATATTTTGGATGCGGTTTTCATTATTGAATTCCTCATGCATATTTCTATCATTTAAGCTCAAAGAAAATACAGTTATCATTTAAAATATAAAAGATGAATTGATTTGAACATGATCTAGAGCGTTAATGACACTTTTTGGTCCTTACCTATTTTAATGTAACCTTTTTCTACTGGACAAAATTTCAATATTTTTATGTCAAATTGTAGCTTTTATGGGGTCCTAGAAAGTGCAAAAAAACGAATCAAATTTAATTAAAAACTGAATTGGTTACAACGCTTTGAAGGTGCTGCGAGTGACCAAAATGTGACCATAACAATATTATACACATATGCCGTATGTGTATGATATCAATATTAGTTTTGCCCTAGCCCCCTAAAAAATGCCCCCCCCCCCCCCGAGTTAGAAATCTTGCTACATGCCTGGACTTAGGACAAACAAAAATGACACTTTGAAAGCTGGATTTACCTGCATCCCACAACGGCAAAGGTTAGACACAGGGTCAGTCTATAGCATGGATCCAGCTCTCCCAAAAGAGAACTCTGGTTCGGTTGCAAAAAAATAATCTGGTCATTCCATTGGCATTCTCTCCCGGCCGACAGGCAATATCCCCCTTCCCTTCCCCGTCCGAAAAGCAATAAACCCATCGCCGTCTTTGAAAGAAGGTAATGCTTGGAAATATAGCCTCATGAGATAGACACCTACTACACTAGACTGGATGTGACACAAGGTCGGTTTAGTGTGGGAAATTCAGTCCCCCCACACACACACATTCCAAGGGGAACTGTAACTAAAAAAACAAAATTTTCGAAAATAAGTTTTAATCATCTTTATAGTTTACTGCTTAATCTTTCGTTATGAAAAGAAATTGTTTTAAAAATGAAAAAATCTAGATTTGGGGGTGGCAGCAAGATACTATGGTATATCTTAACTTTTGTGAGTGCAATTATTCCTCACAACATTCTAAAAAATTGACAAAAAGACTTTAAAAAAAACTTTTTTTATTCAATGACAACAATTTCAAAAGTGGAATTACAACATCAACTCACACGGGACGCCTCAATTCAGTGTCCACTCCCATTTGGTGTACAACACGGTGACTTGGCTACAATCAAAGTTTAGTATCTTTTCTGATACTACACTTCGTCTTTTCTGTCATCGGTCAATGAATGAGAAATCCTTCTAGACTGAGGCAATTTAAACTTTTGTTCCAATCCAGAGTGCTCCTTTTTGGAGAGTTGGATTTTACCCACATTGAAAACCGACCTTGTGTCTAACTCTGTCCTCATGGGGGAGGTTGCATGTAAATAAGGGCTATATACATGCATTGGTGACATTTTTAGAATGTTCTTTACAAAAAGAACATAGTTAAATACAAAATAGAGAAGAGAGGACAACATCTCTAAAGAATGGAGGTCAGTGAAAAATAAAAGAACTGCCCATTCTTCATTCCATCTTAAGATTTTGGAATCTATATAAGTATAAGACATGAATACAACCATTTTCTCAGAATTATCTTTATTTATATAAAGTTAGGTATGTGTATATGTTAATATATTTCTATGTATAGGATTCACTCCGAAACTAATTAACCGATCATACAGCTGCTACGCATAAGAGTGGGTAATGTGGGGTATACTTAGTTTGATTTAGTTTTATAAAAAAGAGGAAAGGAAGGGTGGAAGCCCTTCCTGAAAATTCAGATATCTTCAATTTTTGTGAAATTTTGACAATAGTTATCAGACATCAGTTAATAAATATTCCCCAAATTTCAATTTCTTTTGAGTATTTTAAAAGGGTTTAGGGGCCATAATATGAGCACAATCTCCCATTTGAAAATTCAAAGATTTTCATTAAATTTTATCGATAGTCTTCGACAAAAATTAAGCAAGATTCCCTGAATTTCAATTTCTTCTTAAAACCCCTTAAGCTTAAGACTTAAATTTAAACATTTTCTAGAATTAAAATAATGTAATGGATTTTGATCAAAATTGGAATAAGGATTCTAGACATAAGATTTAGTATTATTATATCTTGATTTTAATCTTCGTAGGGGGACATAAAAGTGGTGAAAAGCTGTTCTGTTTAGGGTAATCACTTTTATTCGTTCTGGGACGGGTATTCTTCCAGTTCCAATAATAATAATTTTTGGTAGAATTTAAACAAATCAGAAACAGTGGCATAATATTAGAAAGAAAATTCTTGTGTATTCTCTGCATTTCTTGTCATAACAGTCTGCAATTCATTTTTAGACTTTCTTACAAAAAATAAATTTCAATGCAGATTTGGAAAAATATTTGTGCATTTGAATGAGGTTAAGCTAAAAAACAAATCTGTTATTTGCTTCGTTTATTCTTAACACTTTCTCTCCCTTGGTCTTACTGCATTATTCTACCAGAAAAAAAGTAGCAAATTAAGAAATACTCAAAATGACCTAAAAACCTGAATGTAAGCTTGGTGAGAAATATGATCTCTTAAAAACGAAAAAATAACATACTTCAGGAGAAATGGGTCAAATTTGTGGAATAGACAGACTTTTATTTGGCTTTGCATGCCAACCAAAAAGCAGTCCCTTTTTTTACACCCCCCCCTTTTCTCTGCTTTTTTTAGTTTGTTTTTTGCTTGCCAATTAATACATTTTTCCTTTGCTTGTCTAAATACATCACAACTACATACACATTTCTAATCATAAACTTGCGTTACGTTTTAAAAGAACAGAAAGTTGAAAACTCTGGAAATTGTGGATGTGTATTCCTGCTATCTTTATCAATCAAATTATCAGACAACTTTACGCATGTGTGTGTATTTCTCGCATAAACGTAACTTTGATAATTGCACATTGATTTAATAACTTTTTGATTTACTATTAATTGAATATTTATTGAAATCCAAAATGCAATAGCATAAATATAATTAAATTAAAAAAATCCAAAAACGAGTTAACGTTGTGATCGAGGTAGGTGGGTGGGTGGTGGTGTCTGGCGCTCTCTTCAGTGGTCAATAAATATTAATTCACATTTTTTTAAACTTTGCATACCCAGCAATTTTCAAATTTTATGCATTCACTCCTATATTCGTTAGTACATAAGTCAATAATATGAAAAGATTCACCGGTCCATTTGAAAAGTTTATCCACTCAAATCGGGCGCATGATTGGCGTAAGAAAACAAATCCGTATCCCGTGACAATCAACATTATTTGCTTTTGTTGCTCAGCTCATGCAAGCGCGACATGCAACCGGGTTTGAAAGTCAGGAAGTTATCAATTATAATGTCAACATCGATCTTTTCAAATTATACCTTCTCAATACTTAATACTGCCATGTGTTGACCCATTGTATGGATAATTCTTGATTAATTACGGAAAGATCGCACACAGGATGCTACGATCACAGCAACAGATAACAGTATTTTTAATGCTGTTATCTGTGGATGAGGGAAAACGTTGTTATTGTAAAGTTAAATAATTCGATTGGTGTTTTTGATGAAACAAAAGTAGTTAGCAATTTTCACAACCAAATCTATTTTAAATCACCTTCACATAAGATAGCTTCTGAAGTCAGAAGCTATCTTGCACTTTTCTCTCATGTCTTTGAGGGTCTAAGTCTCCAAGAAAAACACAAGTGGTTCATTATCTTCCTGTGCTCAATCCGTCCAGTATGGTCTTTAAGATGTGATCCATTATTTCATCCCTTCGGTTCAAAGACTCACCTTGTGCCTCTTTTCCATCCATTCTCTTCTTGCGACGTACTCCTTCCTCTGTTGATGCCCCCATTCTTTACATTTTTTCCCGCCTTGCACAAATAATCCTGCTTATTTAGTATGTTTTGTTTCAGACTTTGAATATCAGATCTATGTTCATAATAGTTACCTTTAGGAAGCTGACATCTCCTCTGTACGCTATCGATATATATAAAGATATCGTTCCAGAACGGCAAGTCGTCACTACTACTTCTTTCGATTTCTCCCATCGCTTTGTTGAGCAGGAAAAAAGTTTGTACAGTTAGTCAAAAATTCTGAAAAAATTGATGGTGAACACGTGATCTGGTGCTGCCTGTACCAGAGATAAGATTGAGAAGATACTTATCACAGTTAACAGACTTTATTTTGACGTTTTTCTCTGATATATGCTGCTGAACATCCAGAACCTTCTGGTTATTATTGTAGCATTTTCATATGTTTTTCCATGACCGTCATTTAAATGAATATTATCTCGTCCCAGTTTCATGGTAATTTCTTTTCCAATTACCCGTAGCATTTTTTTTGTTGACTTACAATAAAATCAATGAACACTACTTTCATAACAGCTGCTTCTCATTTCATTGTCAACATCTACAAACCTGAGAAGCTCAAATATTTGTTTGTTGTGAGAAATATCAGGTGTTGTGTCAAATATCATCCGACGACAGCATTTGACGAAATTCGTTGCCAACTAGCTCAATTAGCTCATTCATTATTATGGCATTTGAGTGCAATTTAATATGGTCCAAATGTTGCTGCAATAGACAGTCATATTTGTGAAGACATTTCTCGAATTATTACTGGAATCGATCACTTTTCGATTTCCACAAAGGGGCTGATTTTGACTTCCCAAAAACTTGAGACTGTCTACAAATCGCCGCAGAAAATCCTTCCAGCGTTGTTTCCGCTCTTCCAGATATTTCAGCGCAATTTTGTCAATTGTGGATTTTTCTGATAATCGTTTCTCAAGTTCTTTGTCTTCTCTCGTCGTGATATCGTTCTACTGCATCAGACTCTTTTTTTTTATGCTGCCCCCAAATTATTAAAGTTTTTATACTAAGTAAAACAAATTGTCAGAAATTAAAAAAAAAAAAATTAATATATTTCTTAAATACGCATCATTTGTTTTTTAAAAAATGTAAAAAAACAGGATTTTGGGCGATTGTTAGCTAAAATTAATTTTTGACTAAATAAAATAGCTTTTATTCTCTTTTAATTTAAATATCATTTTTAAATTGAAATTCAGGGAATCTTGTTCAATTGGTGTTTAATGACTATTAATAAAATTCAATGCAAATCTGAAATATTTGAATTTTCAAATGGGAGGTTGTGGCCATATTATGCCCTCTAAACACCCTTTAAAATACACTGAAGAAACTGAAATTTGAGGAATCTTTATTAATTTATATTAATCTATTGTTAAAATTTCACAAAAAACGAAGGTATTTAAATTAAACAAATATAGTCTATATTTTGACCCCTTATGCCTAGCAGCAGTGTTCCAAAATTCAAAATGATCAGTTAATTAGTTTAGAGGTTAATTCTGTACATAGAAATATATAAATATATGAATATATGAATATATAAATATATAAATATACAAATGTATAAATGTGTAAATATATAAATGAATATATGAATATATAAATATAGAAATATATGGATATCGAAATATATAAATATATAAACATATAAATATATATATAAATAAATAAATATATATATAAATAAATAAATATATAAATATATATACATATATAAATATATAAATAAATAAATATATAAATATATATACATATATAAATATATAAATAAATAAATATATAAATATATAAACATATATAAAAATATATAGAAATATGTAAATATATGAATATATAAACATATGTAAATATATAAACATATATAAATAAATAAATATATAAACATACCTTACTTTATAAAGATAGAGATTTAAAAAAATTAACAAAAATGCGAAGTAGTTTTTCCCATTTTCATTTTAACTTAACGACACTGGAGAGTTAATGTTTCACATTTTGAGGGCAAAAATAAAATTGCATTTTTCCATTAAATTTCTTATATATATCTTATGTAGGTTTTTTACATATTCGAAAACAGTCTTCGAAAATTAGTCTTAATTCTTTTTATTTTACATACAATTTATATTTTAAAAATAATTCTGTCAAACAAATGAATAAAATCGAAGAATTATTTGATTTTTGGTAAAATTTTGAATTTTTGGTTCATTTCACTTTTATGTAAATTTTCATTTTTAGTGTTAAAAAAGTATTTACATCATACAACCTTTTGTATATGTAATCCAACCAATGCATCATAAGCAAATACCTAACATAGTGATAGATAAGGGCCATGGACAGGTTTGACACTTTTTTGATTGTAGAATAAATTTAGATGCAAGAAAGATGATGTGGTGGGTGTAATATATCTTTGAAACTGCTGTTGGTTCTTCTAAGTCAGAATTAGCAGAGATATACTTGGAATAATTGAATTCCACACTGACTTCAGTTGCATGTACAAAAAAGTGGGGAGCATTGTATGAAATCATATCTTTCTTCCATTTATGAGTTAATTGTATTGTATAGAAAACGTGTGGTTTTATGATTGCTGACGAGAGTATTGATATGATTGCATTGGATACTACTACACCTTACCTACACAACTTACTTGAAAAGAAAACATTGTCAATAGTCTGTGGAAACCTTCAGGTAGAATGTTATATTCATAAAGGCCTAGTTTTTCAGTAAGATGTTATGCAAGCTGGTTACCTTTATATGATTTAGGGCGTGTTCCAAATCTATAAAAGCTGCATTGCCTTATCCTTGGCTAGTATCTATACTGCACTCCATTTTTTTTCTGTCTTCGGTAAGTGAATGAGATATTCTTCTAGACTGAAGCAATTTTTATTTTTGTCTCAATTCAGAGTGCCCCTTTTGGAATCTGAATTTTCCCCAAATTAAAAACCTACCTTGTGCCCTTGTGGGGAACCAAGTAAATATAGACTCATTATTTGATAATTTACTTAAATGTTTTATTATTGAATCAGAAACTTTTGTTTTTGTTAATTATTTATCAATTGACTTCAAAAAAAATTATTTTTCATTATTGAATAATTTTAAAAAAAATGTGTATATATATCTTTTCTGAACTAAACCCAAGTGTTATCCTCTAATTTAAAAGAATGGCCCTTTTTTATTTATATGGCTGAAGTCAGAACAAATTATGAGTAATCTAACAATAATATCAATAACAAGATTTCATTTATTATTTTCATGAATAAGAAATGTAAAAGAATTATTAAACAAAAAGAAAAAACACAGGTGTTATTGATTTGGTTGGGGAAAATAACTTTGAATATTACAACATAGAAAATATATTTAGTGCTTTAATAGTGTAATAAGTAATTTATAAAAAAATTAGATTTTTGTAGTATTTCTTTTTTTCCGAATTATATATTTTTGACCTATTATTTGACAAAAATATTGTGGGAGTTGACTGGAGTGGGTGGGGGTCATATACAGCCTGTGCTCCCTTCTGTCTTTATAATTGGAATCTCGTCTTTGGAAAAGACATTGTGATTTTTGTTTCATTGCTTTTTTCCTATTTTATTTAGATTTAAACTCTGTTTCCCCAAACAAACAAACTTGTATTTGTAAAAGGGATACATACACACATACATACACCTAGAATTACGACTTTGATATACTCAAAGAGGGTAAAAGGACGTGAAAACCCTTCGTGAAAATTAAGATACATCCGATTTTTGTGAAAGTTTAACAATAGGTAGACATCGATAAATAAATATCTGCCAAATTTCAGTTTCTTTGGGGTATTTTAAAGGGGATTTAGGGTGCATAATATGGGCACAATTTTCCATTTAAAACTTAAAAAATATCTGATTTGCATTGAATTTAATCCATAGTCAACCAATAGTGACACCAATTAAGCAAGATTTTCTGAATATAAATTTCTTCTTAAAATCCCTTAATCTGAATCCTTAAATTGTAGACATTTTCTAGAATCAAAATCATGTAATTCTAGATATAAAGTTTAATATCATTATGTCTTGATTTTAATCTTTGTAAGGAGACATAAAAGTGGTTCAAAACTATTCGGTTCAGGGAATTAATTTTACCTGTCCTCGAACGGGTATTTTTCTAGTACTTATATAAAGTTAACAATTTGAATAAAAATACTTATAGGTGTTCAGGGGTCGAAGTAGGAGTTTCTTGGTTTCTTCCGTTTTCCCAGGCAATGCTGAGATACAGGTCCCGCTAGTACTCAATATTTTAATTTAGTATGTATAACTCATGTGTCTATAGAATTGATTTGATTCCTCCCTCTTGATACAATAAGGTAGGTGTGTGCATATTTATGTTCTTGTCTAAAGACCAGTAATACATGAATTTTGTTGCTAACAGCCATCTGACTTGAGATTTCTTTGTTTATTGATCGCTTTCAAATTCTTAGCATTCATTATTTTATGAATGTTAAAAGAAACAAGTTTGCCTCTGCTTTTCCTGTAATACCAGAGTCAGTAAGTTTGGGTCGCGACTGTTTACCAAACTCCTACGTTGTCGTCATTAACAACCGACATGAAAAGAAAGAAGTATATTTATCATCTGTAAAGATTTTATTTCAAAATGGCCGCCATGCAGAGACGAGCAGGAAAGAAACAAAACAAAACTAATTAATATGGAATCGCAGTCAGTTAAGAAATTTTTAATTTCTTTTTGCAGTGGGGGGGGGGGGGCAAAATATAAATAAACACCTTAAATCTTAAACAAAAGCTCAAACCGTGTTTGTGTGTGTGTGTGCTAGCAGATTACCCATCAAAAATGGTGGGATTATTTACATATGATAGGCACCGTCTTTTATTTGTATTTTAGTTTATATATTTACTAGCTGTACTTACCCAGCATTGCAGTGAAGCCATTTTAGTTTTTAGTTTTTAAAAGAAATAACATTTTAGTTGTATTATATTTCACATTATATTTTTTCAATAAAAAATACGATTTATCCGACTTACTGATTTGTCTTTTTAGTTGATTATTTAAAAATGTTTTTTATTATCAGTCATCTGAGCCGGACTAAGTAATTCTTAAAAGAAATTGTAGCAAAATAAGTTATTATATTGCCAATAACATGATACAACAATAAAAAATGAAAATTGGTTTGTCAGCTTAAATATTATTTGGGTATGACTTGGGAAATCCGAAAAGATAACTTTATATGTTAGACATATAATTTATATCTTGACTTCATTTGTATTTTGAGCAGTTTGCTTTCAATGAAGAATTTATAATAGGTATTTACGAGGTTTAATATGCTGTAAATCCCACCGACCAAATGAAACTTCCGATCTGAGTATCTGTGCTGGAATCTTCCTTGCTTTTTTGTCTCGATTCCTTATTTCATATTTACCATGAAAAGTGAAACAAGTACAACCTACTCTCCTGCGGATGAAATAAAAGTCTGTTTTTGGTGAAATAAATAAATGCCAGCCTTTACATACAAAAAGGGGAACAAACAACACATTCATCCAAGGGCAGCGTTGATACTCACATCGTAGTTAAAACTGCCAATTTGTGTGTAAATGGTCTTATTGATTGAAGAAGTTTTAATCTATAGAATAATACTGACTTCATCCATTTTAAAATGAATTGTTCCAAGATCAAATTATGTTGTCTTGTCGACTAAAACATTATAATTTTAAATTTGTTCAATATTTAGATATCCCAACATTTTGAAGGTACCAATCAAGTCATATTGTATTCTTTTTTTTTTCGAATGCTAATCTTAATATTAATCCTAGCAAATCTATATAATAAAACGCTAAAGGTATTTCTTGTTCGTACGTCTATTTTCACTTTCCACATACATTTATAAAAATGAGATCTTTCAGTCAGCAAAGGTTGTGATTCGTTATTAATCTGATGCCCTATGATAAGCGATTCCAACTTTCTCCACTTTAAAATGAATTGTTCCAAAATCAAATAATGTCGTCCCGTTATCTAAACAGTAGAATTTTAAATAAATACATTTCAAAAAGTGACATTTGTTTTATTGATTTGAAGAATATTTAGCTGAAAATAAATGAATATTATTATAGAGATGATTATTTCCATGAGAATTGACATTTGTACTTTGGATTCATTTTTATTTTTAATCATCAATACTAATTTAGAGATTAAAACTATAATCGTAAAAATGGCATCCCTTTCATTTCAATATATAGCTTCACTGATAGGAATATTAACCATTTTTATTTATAATCTATTAAAACGTAAATCTCTGATTATTTCCCATAAAAATAAAGATTCCTTAGAAGTTTCCATTCCTCTTCCTCTGTTATTCTATCTTTCCATTCCCTTTGCATTCCCTCTCTCTTTTCCTCTTGTGTGTACCATATCATTTTGCAGCATTCCTCTCGACTATACTAACTTAGATGAAGTGTGAAAAGCTAAGTGACCTACATAAACCTCTGATATATCCATACTATTTCCTGTTTTTAAGGCATTTAATCTATATGATATCTTATTTCACATTCTGTAGATTATTAAGTGAGTTTATAAAATGATAGTTTCTGAAAATATCATCAGTTTGTCTGCTAATCTCTCAGCTTAGTACTTCCTTGAAAAACTAGAATTTTTTCTGGATTTGGAGAATCTACCCCAAATAATACACGCATCAAATTCATATATTAGATAGTCAGTTGTTTGGGATTAGTAAAAGACAAACTGAATGCTCTTTTAAAAAATGATTATATGATAAAATACATGAGAACTGTTTATAAATATTTGTCTTATGTTTGAGGAGACAATGGACATTGTTTACACTGGATGCCATTCTGTAGTGATTCTCTGTATCACACACCAAATTGCCGATGTCACATCAAGATGTGATTGGTGCAAGGACAGTGGAGACAGATAGGTATAAACAATTTCTCCACAAAATCACCATCTAAAAATAAATCTAAAAGGAAAACCTGCCCCGATGCCAATCGATATTAACAAAAGGAAAGCATAACGAACATTCCAATATTTAAATGTTTAGCAAGCACACTTAGCGTTGCCCAGGAATAAATGAAGATCCCGGTCGACTTCTGCTCCCAGCCTCGAATCCCATATTATCATTTTAATTCGTTTTTATTAATTTCTGTTATAAAATGAGGTAAAAAAATGCTTTCTTTGCTGTTTACGAATGTCTGACACAAATGAAGATTTCACACCTTCATACAAGATTAGTACCAACATTGAATTACTACTATTTATCTACCTCCCACAAGGTAAAATGTGACACAAGGTCGGGAAAGTGGGATTAGATAAGCGAGAGCTGGAGAGGTGAGCAATCTGACCATTTAAAAATTGCCTGGGCAGCCCCGTCGGCATTCCCCGGTAGGGGCGCCTCAGACAGTAAGCAATAAACTTACTCCTCCCCAAAGAGGGGAGGCAAAGCCTGGGAGTACCAACATTGAATTTCTCAGAAAAATGTTACTTGAGAAAAGTTGTTGGATCGTGGTATACAGCTTTGTTTTCAATTGTATCTTGTCACTGTGCACACTGGATGACGTCACAAAGGGCAAATGATAGGAGAAGTGGGAGGAGACGAATGATATAAATAATTAAAGAGAAAGCGGAAAGAGGAGAAAGCGAAGTGAGAGAGGGGGAAGAGAGAGATTATCACTAAGAAAGACATATATATATATATATATATATATATATATATATATATATATATACTTTAAAATGGATGATGTCATAAAGGATGAAAGGTAGCTTTTGGCAACTTGATGGATAGATAGATAGATAGATAGATGTAACAAATATTGACCCAATGGGTCATGGGTTGTCTGGTATACATCTCTGTTATGTAAGGGATTGAACTGTAGTTTGATAAATGGATAGTCAATGTATGGGATAGAGAGTTAGTTGTGTCTTAATATACATTCTCATTTGACAACCCTATAAGCTCTGTTATATGCCAACATCAAATTCGTCTCCAGCTTGAAATAGTTAAGTCAGAATGAATCGGCTGTTTTCTTTGATTGAAATTGTTTTAATCTTATCACAATCAAACCTTATCGATAAATGATATTCGATACATGAAAAGAAGAAATAAGCTGTTTTATGTTTCCTAAAGTAAAAGATCAAATCAGTCAATTCCAAAATGCAAGGATAAAAATGTCTTTGTTTTGCAGAAAAGCTGATCGATCTTATCATTTTGTTTATTCACATTTCATTTGAGTTTAGTTCTTTTGATCAGTTCTTGTTCAACTTGATCCGAACTAACTTTTCACACGTGTAATGTATTTTTTAGGTGAAAAATATTTTGGTTTAAAAAAATCTACCAAAATAAGCTAATTATTGAATTTTAATAAAAATGCAACAAGAAAAAAATGGATGAATTGTTTTTTCTGTTTTGTTTTTATATCTAACTAAAGACTACTACTCCCAGGACCATAAATGAATTCCACATACAGAACAGTTTTGTAGCACTTTTACTCCCCTTATGAAGATTAAAATCAAGATATGATGATACTAAACCTTATGTTTAGAATCATTATCCCATTTTTTATCAAAATCCATTACATGATTTTTATTCTCAAAAGTGTCTAACATTTAAGACTTAAGCTTAAGGAGTCTTAAGAAAAAATTGGAATTCAGGGAATCTTTCTTAATTTGTGTCTGATGACTATGGATCTAATTCTATGCAAATCTAAAATATTTGAATTTTCAAATGAGATGATGTGCCCATATTATGCCCTTAAAATACCCTTAAGATGATGTGCCCATATTATGCCCTTAAAATACCCTAAAGAAACTGAAATTTTGGGAACATTTATGAATTGATATCTAATACTTATTGTTAAAATTTCACAAAAATCGCAGGTATCTTAAGTTTCACAAAGGGCTTCCACTCCCTTTCATCCTCTTTGCATAAAACTAATTATAGGCCACATTTGAACCCTTTACACGTAGCAGCTATGTTCCAAAATTCATAATGATCGGTTAAATAATTTAGGAGTGAATCCTGTACATACAAATATATAAACATATACACATACCTAACATTATATAAATAGAGATTTCGTTTTCTTATGCGATAATGCTGGGAATGAAAATTGTTTAACAAATTTTAGATGAGACTCAACACAACTGTCTAATAAAAGATTTGGTAAACAATTTATTGATTTGGTAAACAATTTATTGATTTGGTAAACAATTTATTGATTTGGTGAACAATTTATTGATTTGGTGAACAATTTATTGATTTGGTACACAATTTGAAAACAGAAAAATTCTGTCGACACTTTTTTAATTTGGTGTTAATGGCCACAAGATTAAAACAATAAATAAGCACTTATTGATGAATCGCTGAATCCAAAAACAACGGTGCATACACACGCACTGTCATGCTATCGAGTGCTGATTGATTCACTCAATCAAGAGACACATTTTCTATGTCGCTACTTTTCATTTTTTGCCATACAAAACAATAAATCAATGATCTGTTTTCAAGAACTCAAACATAAACTATGGATTATTTGATATTCACTCCAGCATTTTGTCTGCACATGTGTTGGAAACATATCAATCTTCACGCCCGTGGCAACCATTGTGTGTGTGTTTTATCGTTTAATATAAGACACATGGAAAAAGAAGATAAAAGGAAACAGTTGATTAGAATATAAGATTCAACATTTATTTGCAGTTTATCCGTGACTAGACATTAAAGGTAGGTTAGGCACATGAAAATACATGAAAATACACAAGAAAGTAACTAGGAAACATGAAAATACATGAAAATACACAAGAAAGTAACTAGGAAACATGAAAATACATGAAAATACACAAGAAAGTAACTAGGAAACATGAAAATACATGAAAATACACAAGAAAGTAACTAGGAAACATGAAAATACATGAAAATACACAAGAAAGTAACTAGGAAACATGAAAATACATGAAAATACACAAGAAAGTAACTAGGAAACATGAAAATACATGAAAATACACAAGAAAGTAACTAGGAAACATGAAAATACATGAAAATACACAAGAAAGTAACTAGGAAACATGAAAATACATGAAAATACACAAGAAAGTAACTAGGAAACATGAAAATACATGAAAATACACAAGAAAGTAACTAGGAAACATGAAAATACATGAAAATACACAAGAAAGTAACTAGGAAACATGAAAATACATGAAAATACACAAGAAAGTAACTAGGAAACATGAAAATACATGAAAATACACAAGAAAGTAACTAGGAAACATGAAAATACATGAAAATACACAAGAAAGTAACTAGGAAACATGAAAATACATGAAAATACACAAGAAAGTAACTAGGAAACATGAAAATACATGAAAATACACAAGAAAGTAACTAGGAAACATGAAAATACATGAAAATACACAAGAAAGTAACTAGGAAACATGAAAATACATGAAAATACACAAGAAAGTAACTAGGAAACATGAAAATACATGAAAATACACAAGAAAGTAACTAGGAAACATGAAAATACATGAAAATACACAAGAAAGTAACTAGGAAACATGAAAATACATGAAAATACACAAGAAAGTAACTAGGAAACATGAAAATACATGAAAATACACAAGAAAGTAACTAGGAAACATGAAAATACATGAAAATACACAAGAAAGTAACTAGGAAACATGAACTCTAAACAAGGAATACAATGTCTCAAGGCAATACAAAAATGCACGAGTTGTTAAATAAAATAAAAGTGTGCTACTGAACGGAAATGTAAAGTTACTTACATAGTCGCAACCATAGCGATGCACTCCTCGAACAAAACTACTTGGTTCCTTGACCATTGTCTGAGAGTATGTTGACTCTATCGGTAAAATAAATCTTACAGATAAGGTCCATTAAGAGACAGTTTTATTTCTGAATTTATGACCACGTGAGACATGAGAGTACCAAATCTCATGACAGTAGCGCTCTCTAGACTAGAACCAATTATTCCCAAAGAAAATAACTCTGATTCCAATATCATCTTTATGAACAGATGGCAGAGCCTAGTACGTTTTAAATTTATAGCAGGAAAATATGTTGCTGCGTTTACTTGATAATCTTGTTTGCACTGATCGCTACACAAATGACTCCTTTAAAATATCGACTTATGCTCAGTTACCTTTCATAAGTTTGAACTATTTAAAAAATTGCATTCAAAATGAATAGTTGAATGTTGTCCTTCTGACTCAGTCAATGCAAAATGAATAGTTGAATGTTGTCCTTCTGACTCAGTCAATGCAAAATGAATAGTTGAACGTTGTCCTTCTGACTCAGTCAATGCAAAATGAATAGTTGAACGTTGTCCTTCTGACTCAGTCAATGCAAAATGAATAGTTGAACGTTGTCCTTCTGACTCAGTCAATGCAAAATGAATAGTTGAACGTTGTCCTTCTGACTCAGTCAATGCTAGAGTCGTGTCTCAGTTAAACCAAGATTATCTCTTATTGACACAATCTTTAAACTGAACGGACATTCTGTCTGGAGATGGATTCTTATCTTTAAAAAAAGAAAAAAATATTGCCACTCGATTTAATTTTTACTAGCAGGACCCCATGGACATTTCCCATTGCTTTCTACATCAACCTGTATAATTTACTGTTAATAATAATATTCTTTTTGAAATAATAAATGTCTGTCAATGTCATTACTATTAAGAAAAAATGACTCTTTCTTCTTCAGTAAAAATAATTGTCATTGTCAGTTAAATATTCTTTAAATAAATAAAACGAATATGTCTCTTCTTCATTTATTTAAAATTGTAGCAATTTAATTATTTTTAAAATAATAAAGATTCTCTGTCTTCTAAATGTAAAAATAATCGTCAGCTAAATATTCTTTAAATAAATAAAATGATTGTCACTTTTTGAAATGTATTTATTTAAAATTGTACTGTTTTAGTCGACGGGATGACATGATGAGATTTTGGAACAATTCACTTTAAAATGGATAAAGTTGGGATGTTTTACCTTAGCAACATCAGATTAATCACCAATCACCATCTTTGCTAATCAGACGATCTTATTTTTGTAAATTTCTGTAAAAGGTAATAACGTACGTACGAACATGAAGTGGTTGAGCATATTTGAGTTCAACTATTGTTAGGTAATTTGAATTCAGAGTTGTAATTATCTTGTCTCAATTAAAACTAAAATACCCAGTATACCCTACTATTTTAACCATGGTTCAAAGATAAACGGATTCATATCATTTTTAGAGTTATTGATGAAATAAAAAAATATTGCCTAAGAATTTGGGTTCTGTTCCAATCAAGGCTGGTTTCCAGTCTACTCTTTTATTTGAACCATTTCTTTAAGAGTATAGATTGATACCCCCCCCTAAGTGAAATGAGATGAAAGAGTGCAGCATCATGAAGAGACAAAATATGTGGCTAATTTATGTCTCCTTTAACCATGAGTTAGGAAAGAGAGAGATGAAATATCATCTTTTGTATGTCTATTCATATTTGATGGGAGTCAGTAATAGTAAAAACATGTGTACAATTTGTATACAAGCAACATAATGAAAAGAAAAAACGAAAAAATGACAAGAATTGTCTTTCATGTGTAATAACACACCTGTGAGTTTATTCGCTTTATTCATGGATTTGTGTGTATATTTTTAATTCTTTTTTTCTTTTTCTTTATTTTAGATTGTTTACTTAGGAAGGTACAATACTCAAATTAAATATTTGAAAAGATATATTTTGACAATATGGCGTTTATGTTTTTACTATAGTTTGATTGATTTTTATTGTTTTCTAATAGATCTACAAATTCGAATATTATCTTTTGATATACATTAAAAATATTTTGTTTTTCTTTCCTTTTTTTTTACCTTCCACTTTCTTTGTTTATTCTTCCTTTTATTTTTATTTTGTTTTTGTTTTTCTATTTGCTTTATTTTTATTTTTATTTGCCATTTTTTGCAGTCATTCTAACCATCACTCTTTATTTTTTTTAAACACTCTTTTAGGATTTTCTAATCTAATTAGTTTTTTTCTTCTCTTTTTTTCTCTTTTCATATCTGCCTTCCTCTCCGTTCTTTATTCTGCTGAGAAGAATAGTATAAATTGTTTGCATGTTTTGCCTGTAGTTGATATTTGTCTTAAGGGAGGATAAGATTCTTTCAAAATAGCAACAGTTTTACTCTACTGACAATATCAATGATAATCGGTTAAATCTCTTTTACTTGTTCAAGGTCATTATTGTCTGAGGTGAGATAAATTCTACTGTAGTTCAAAACTAATAGCAAAAATATCAAATACAATTTAATTAACGAATCCAATAATATATTGGCTCAGCCGTTAATAAAATATTTTAACAACACTATGCATCTTTCGGTTTGTATGTTGTGCACCAATCGCATATTTAGATGTTGTGCACGATTTGCATATTTAGATGTTGTGCACGATTCGCATATTTAGATGTTGTGCACCATTCGCATATTTAGATGTTGTGCACCATTCGCATATTTAGATGTTGTGCACCATTCGCATATTTAGATGATGTGCACGATTCGCATATTTAGATGATGTGCACGATTTGCATATTTAGATGATGTGCACGATTCGCATATTTAGATGTTGTGCACGATTCGCATATTTAGATGTTGTGCATCATTCGCATATTTGGATGAATGGTGCAACAGTTTTTGTCAAATTGTAAATTGATTTTCGGACGCCCTGTATGGACAGCGTCGTCAGCAAAAGCTTCTTAGTTTCTTTTACTTTTTCTTACATCATTTGAAATTTCTTTTCTACTTTCTTTTCTTCTTACTTTTCCTCTTCTCCAGCTTCTACGTCTTTGTCATTTCGCCAAAGCAGATCATCTGTAGGTGTGCAAATATGAGAACTAGAATTATCCTACTTGGAAATAATTTCTTTCAGCGTTAGATGTAGTTACGGTCGTGTGATTTTCTACTCTCGTCGTCCCCATGTTATCGTAAATTCATAAACAAGATTATCTTTTATTGACACAACCTTTAAACTAAATGGGTGTTTTGTCCAAAACTCTGCCTTTTAGCATGCCTTTCAAATTCTATCTAGCTTAATTTATAAGTATGTCGTTTCTCTTCAAGTCAAACGGTTCTCAAACATGAGCAAAGACCCAAACTTTGTATTTTCTCGTAGTGGTGCATCACCACAGTTGAGACGCTGTAAGTACTTTTACATTGCCGTTCATTCACGCACTTTTATTTTCTCTCTCCAACAACTTGTGAATTTTTTAAGTCTTATGGAACATTACATTTCTTATTTAGGATTCAGATTTCGAAGTTAAGTTCATTATATATTTTTTCATGTATCTTCATGTCGTCTGTAACATGACTTTAATATTTAGTCAGCGTTAATAATATAACGTAAGCAACTGTAAAATAAACATATGTACAGGGTGTGTGAAAATTAACTCCTTATTATAAAATGCTCGGAATTAATTACTAAAATATAATTAAAATGAATATAAGAAATTGTATAGCATAGGATTTTATTTAGAATTCAATATGGGTGCTAGCTTCTCAAGCTGATTTCACAAGTAACTCATTTTTTTGCATTTTTTTTATTGGTTGAATGATGATGAATACGATGAGAGGATTGAAAATATCTACATATCACCCACTCAGAACAGCAGCTGACTCAAAAAACTATCCATCTCATTAACCATTATCCTCTAGTATGTTTTGCCTTGATAACTGTTAAGTCATTAGTAAAAAAAATGAGTTGATAAGCTGGTGGCGAATGCTGGCGCTCATATTCAGTTCTAAATAAAACCATTTTAATGATATTTTAGCAATAAATTACGAGCACTTAATAATCGTGAGTTACTTTCCATACACCATGTATATGTTAATCAACAGTTTCCTTTTATCCTCCTTTCCTACACGTGTTTCATATCGTTGTTGTAACGCGTGTCATATCGTTGTTGTAACGTGTGTGGAAATAACATTACCAACACGTGTGCAGCAAGTTATAAATTGAATATGAAATATTCACTTTTATACATGTATACGCATTTCTTTAAATATGCCTGAAAACAAAATGAAATTCAACTGATTTCGATGTATAATATTGAGAACACCAGTCTGACTGTAAATAATGAAAATAATAATAATATTAGTAATGGAGATTTGGTATCTGTTTGTCTGAATCTGACACTATACTATTACTTTTATTAATTGTACTATCTTTTAATGCTCAATTCAGTTTATTATACTATTTTAGACTAATGTACTATCTTTCAATGTTCAATTCAGGAGGGTAGTGTAGTATCTGTTCTGCTGTCATTACTCCTCTCTTGGGTGGAGTGGGGAATGAGTACACCAACAAAAATTATGAAAATCAGCTGTTCATTAGCAAACCCTAACTACTACATTATATATGCTAGCAAAAATACTTCTGACAAAGGTTAAAAGCAATCCGTTGTCTCTCTATTAGAATGAACCGTGATGTGTGCGGTTGTCTCTACTTCATGTGGAGAAATGCCAATTTTTGTCTCTACCCGAAAGCACTTGATGACTGGCATCAAATTAGTGCGTTTGTGGTGAGGTCAGTAAGTACCAACCGAAGAGCTTCAAACTCATTTAATCCAGATGCTGAGAATTTCAGTCAAAGCAATTCTTTCATTTCATTATGTTATTTTTTGTAATTTCCAATTAGTTTTCTCTTTACTTTTGAGGTTAAACAAAAAAGATGTAAGAAATTAGTTTTTTAAGAAATACATGATGTGCATATCTATAAAATCCACTTAAAAAATAAAGTCCATCTAAACCTTCAGTAAAAAAAATTGTTAAAGTAAATAAAGATTCTATACGGGTAGTAGTATAGAATTTAAATCTCATATGTTAATGTGAGAAGGAGGAGCAGAAATAAGACAAGGTAATAATTAACAAATAGCTCGGGTCAATATTTATTTGTTTAACTTACTTAAAGATAAAGCTTATGGAACCTTTAGTGGAGATCTGGAAAATTTATTGGTTGATAAAATTGAATGAAATTGAATAGGGAAGGAATGGTGTAAATATGGGCAATACAATGAATAACTTTAATTGGTTGGATATCAATGTAAACACCAGCGGTTTTTACCCAGCCTTGAAACCGGTATTGTCCGGGCCTTTGGGTCTGGATTTACACCGGTCTATCGGTTGTCCGTCCTGTGCAGTTCTAGGAGGTGCACCCTCCCAAGCTTTGCCTTCTAACCCTTTGAGAGGGGGTTAGGTTATTGCTAATCGCCTGAGACGCCCCTACCAGGGAATTTCGATGGGGCTGCCGAGGCAATTTTTAAAACAGCCAGAGTGCTCAAATTCTCGAGTGCTGGTTTTTTCCCACTTTCCCGACCTTGTGTCACATCTTACCTTGTGGGAGGAAGATAAATCAGATCAGATCAATGTAAACACCATTTATTTATAAAGGGATTGAAAAATGTTGATCTCTACAGTTAGCCTGATGAACTCCTTTTAGGAGTGAAACACAGACGTTTCTGTGTAGCTTAATTGCCATAAGTATGTTTGTATATATCTAAGCCCTAGCTATATAGTTCTACTCATATATTGAGCAATGCAATGTGAATATTGAAATAAAAATATATACATAATATATTATTTTATATATATGAAACTAATAAAATTATGTAAACACATGTGTATATAGATTAATTTAAAAATATTATTTATAAATAATTATTTAAAGCTCTCGCAAGATAGAGCACCTTAGTAGGTTGACAACAGGCCGTCATTTACAGTGTAATGAACCACTCTAGGCCTTTCTTTCAACAGCCTGCTTATATGACCACCGAATTTGCCATTAAGACGTTAATTTACTGTCCCACTTCCAGACAATGCGTGATGGGCACATCGATACACGCTTTGACTACTGAGTTAAATATGACTTTCGTATTGGGGTTCAAACGTGTGACCGGCAGGGATTGTCTCCTCCCATACTGATGATTGCAGGTTTGGCAAGAAACACATGTAGATATGGGTTATTTAAAAAAAATATTATTCATAAATACTTATATACATATATATATATATATATATATATGAAGCTAATAAAATTATGTATATATATATGTGAAGCTAATAAAATTATGTATATATATATGTGAAACTAATAAAATTATGTATATATATATATATGAAACTAATAACATTATATATATATATATATATGAAACTAATAACATTATATATATATATATATATATATATATATATATATATATATGCATAGTCAAATTCAATAAGCTAAAAAAAATGTGCAGCAAGTTCTAGGTAAGACAAAGCCGGTTTTGGCAAGAGAGATATGTGTTAGAGTGGCGACTATGAAGAATGAAGAAAGTGCTGAATAAGGATCTTCACAACTCCTCATACAAACGTTGCAAGAACCAACTAGTCATCACCAAGGCACAAGGGAACTGCCTTTATGAAAGCTAAGAAACTCCTAAACAAGGTGAAATACTCAATCAAGCCGAGGATGCTTTGGTTCTTTTCAGACGAGAAGAACTTTTGCCAAGACCAGTTGCAGAATGTGCAGAACAACAGATGGTTAACCTAAAGTCCACATGAAGTCGCACGCATCATGAAGACTAATTTCCCTCAAACTGTGATGGTCTTTGGGTGTGTTTTCAACGATGGCCATGTCATGCTGCCCCCACATCTTCGAAAAGGAACTCAGACTTATTTCAGATGCCTATATTTAGTTTCTGTTTTCTGTTGTCAAATGCTGGGTGGAGAGGGTGGCAACAGGAGCTCCATGTCACACCTCCAAGAAACCCAGAATTGGCTGTCTAAGAACTTCAGTCCCAACATCAACCCTGAAACATGCCTGATTGCAACCCCATGGACTAGCACAGTTAAGAAAGACACTAACTGTACCGCTTGCAGCACCAAGGACAAGCTGATTGCCAAGATCAAACTGGCGTTCAAGTGTTTCTCAAAGGACACCTGATGGCTGTGTACTCCAGATTCAGGTCCTGCCTTAGAGGCCATAGTGGAGGCTCAGAACGGCTTCTTCGAGTGAATAGCTGAATTCGGCAAAAGTCCTTCTAAGAGATGCACTTTGAATTTTTAGAATACATCAATTATTGGCCAAGATATGACTTTTTTTTTTCCAAAAAGGGTGAAATTTACCCGGAACACCCTATTGGAAATTGAAAACAAAATGAAGTATATCTTATATCTAATAAGTAGAAAAAATGATCTTACTATACATGAGCATTACTGCACGAAATGTTAAAAGTAATTAATGAAAAGTGCTTATCTTTCAGGCAGTTTAAGAATTTGGAAAATCGTCATCATTGTTGATGGCCAGGGAATATTTACTAATATCCTATAACGGTTCTCTATTTATGTAGGTTGCTCTCTTTTGTCGATTTCTCTTTTAAAAACAGATTTATAATAAAAATATTTTTTAATTGGATTTGCATTAAAAAATTTCACATTTCATAGGATGAACGCTTTTTATTATGTTATTGATTTTTTGTTTGTTTTTCTTACTTCTATTTTTATGTCTTTACATTTTTATGGAACAAAATCCATGAAGATAGAAAGATAAAAAAACAAAAACAAATCATATCAATGTTAAAAATATCATTGCTTGTGATATATATATATATATATATATATATATATATATATATATATATATATATATATATATATATATATATACTAGAAAAATGGGTCACCCATTCAGCTCAGGTTAGAATGTTTGAATCAGGAAAGGTAGTTTGCAAAACCAGTTAAATCTAATATATAAAGTAGAGACGATTTTTCCCCTGTACCTTCTCGGAGTATAGGAAAATAACCACATGCATCACAGGCTACTAAACTCACCACTATACTACACTTATTCACTCGAGCGTGTTTTAGTATATTTGTTATTATTTTCTTCTACCTAACACTAAATATTACATTTGGCCCACCATCAACATCTCTCCGAAAAACCAACTCCATATAGGTGGTAGCAAAATCTTTTCTCCCTAACAATTCTTTACTGTCACTCTACTCATCGACACCGGGAACTAATACACACAGTTTAATTTTCACAAAACACCGGTTCTTATTTATTATTTGCCTGGTATTACTTTACTACATAATATAAAGCAATACGCAAAGACTTAATGACCGCTCCCGTTCACTCCGATGATTTTCCATAAATATCAGATTACGTTATTTCTAATTATACCTATGACTTCTACATTTATATTCATTCCGGAATTAAGCGAATGACATTAACGAACACAGTTCCGTCAACATTTATTCATTCAACATGGCGGCTACAATTTCTTGATCGAATCGACATCCTATTTAATTCAATAAGCGCCAAGATACTGGTTTACATTTTCAAAATCATACACCTTTAACACGCATATTATAGAAAACTTGCCTATGAAGAATAAAGACAAAATTCAAAATGAGTCTTTTTCTACTAACTTTCTATCTACAGCTACGGATAAAAGAATATTACTATGCCTGGTGATATTCCCTTTTGTTTATAATAGACTATTCCAATCTTTTCATTCCTTCCTTTCTTTTATTATCTTTGACTGTTTATTAACAGAGACAGAAAGAGAGTTACAGTGAGAGAGGGTGAGAGTGATAGATAGGAACTTAATAAGAGATGGGTCACTTTGCAAGTTAATTGCAAATTGCAGCTAATTAGAACATATACAATGGAAATTTATTCAAACACAACTAATCCCAAAACTGATGAATATTTTAGCATGTATTTTGTGTATATATAGGAAAGAAGCCTTAGGAAAACAAACGTTGATTAACTCTGCTTTAATAATAGATATACCATCTGTCACTTGTTCATTTTGTATGGATGATTTCATCACTGCTCTCTTTGTTATTTAATAATTGTAGGCATTTATTAAGGTGGGTCTCTCTGACTATTGATCTGATTGTTATTCAGAAATGGTGACATTTTCCAGCCTTTACAAACTTGTTGATTCACTTGACTTTCAGCACGTAACGAATAAATGTTATGAGATTTAGGCTTTGAACTCGGATCTTTGGGTAGGTCTTTCTTTTTTGTTAATTTACAAATGTTAGCCAAAATAATTGCAGCAAGTAACCTTATCCATGGTTTCTATAAAATGGTAATTAATGATATTTTGAATGCTTGCGAGAGTGATAGATACCATATTGAATAAGAGAGGGGGGGGCCAAACAACATACAATGAGAGGTGGTAAAAGTGACAGATAGAAACTTAGTAAGAGATGGGTAAATGTGTAAGTTAATTGCAAATTGCAGCGAACTAGAATAATTAAAATGGAATTTTTTTCAAATATAACTCAATCCCAAAATTGAGGAATATTTTAGCATGTATTCCTTATTATTAGTGATTTAAAAAGGTTTACAAACAGTGTTGGTGGCTTAGTTCAATGCAAATTCATGTTTTTTGTTCACCCCAAACAAGGCATATTAAGGGGCTACTATGATAGGTTGCTCCCCTATAAATAGTGTTCCTAAGTGGGGAGTTGGACAGTAAGATTTTTGTTTGCATTGCATTTAAATTTCTGCATGTTGGGGAAAAGGTAGGGGAAACGGTAGCAGGGACGGAATTCCGAAGGCAAATGGTCTGAGGAAAGAAGCTATTAGAGTAGAAGATTTTCCGACATCTAGTGTTTCTGTAGAGTGAAGTGGTGGGATTTTGCTGCTTGTCCGGTTGTTAGGGGTTATTTCCGTTGAGGGGGTAAAAGTGCAGTAAGTTTATCAGAGCACATTCCGTGGAAGTACTTGTAAAACAAGCACAAGGATGCAACGTTGCAGCGATGTGACAACAACTGGAACTTGGCAGACAGTGCAGGATCTATGAGGTTAAAAACTCTTTTTTTACATCCTGTCCAAGAAGGAAAGACTAGTGGTTAGTTCACCACCCAAGATGTGGCAACAATACTCCATGCATAGGTGAATGGTGGCTTTTATAGAGATAATTTCTTTTAAATTTATAAATATGTCTTCAGTTTTTGTAAATTTTAATATATGATACTGAGGAAGTATTTTTTTAATTCCAATTCATGAAATGTAGATTTTCTTGAAATTTTAATTCCTTTAAATTTTAATTTAATTTTATTACAAAACTCAACTTTGTCTTGATGGCAAATTTCTATGATCAAATATATAATTTATATATTCACAAAAATCGTGTAGACTTGTATGTTTGTGTAGAAGATGTATATAACTTCATAGGGTTTGCAAACATCTATCCCATGGTCTTGTTTATAGACAAGGTGCAAGTAGCCCCCCCCCCCCTCAACAAAAAGACGATAAGTAAAACTGTCAAATTTTTAATAAAGGTTTAATTGTTTCAAATATTGAAAAGTTTAATTGTTTCAAATATTGAAAAGTTTAATTGTTTCAAATATTAAAAGGTTTAATTGTTTCAAATATTAAAAGGCTTAATTGTTTCAAATATTAAAAGGCTTAATTGTTTCAAATATTAAAAGGTTTAATTGTTTCAAATATGAAAAGGTTTAATTGTTTCAAATATGAAAAGGTTTAATTGTTTCAAATATTAAAAGGTTTAATTGTTTCAAATATTAAAAGGTTTAATTGTTTCAAATATTAAAAGGTTTAATTGTTTCAAATATTAAAAGGTTTAATTGTTTCAAATATTAAAAGGCTTAATTGTTTAAAATATTAAAAGGCTTAATTGTTTCAAATATTAAAAGGCTTAATTGTTTCAAATATTAAAAGGCTTAATTGTTTCAAGTATTAAAAGGCTTAATTGTTTCAAGTATTAAAAGGCTTAATTGTTTCAAGTATTAAAAGGCTTAATTGTTTCAAGTATTAAAAGGCTTAATTGTTTCAAGTATTAAAAGGCTTAATTGTTTCAAATATTAAAAGGCTTAATTGTTTCAAATATTAAAAGGCTTAATTGTTTCAAATATTAAAAGGTTTAATTGTTTCAAATATGAAAAGGTTTAATTGTTTCAAATATTAAAAGGTTTAATTGTTTCAAATATTAAAAGGCTTAATTGTTTAAAATATTAAAAGGCTTAATTGTTTCAAATATGAAAAGGTTTAATTGTTTCAAATATTAAAAGGTTTAATTGTTTCAAATATGAAAAGGCTTAATTGTTTCAAATATGAAAAGGTTTAATTGTTTCAAATATTAAAAGGTTTAATTGTTTCAAATATGAAAAGGCTTAATTGTTTCAAATATTAAAAGGTTTAATTGTTTCAAATATTAAAAGGTTTAATTGTTTCAAATATGAAAAGGTTTAATTGTTTCAAATATTAAAAGGCTTAATTGTTTCAAATATTAAAAGGCTTAATTGTTTCAAATATTAAAAGGCTTAATTGTTTCAAATATTAAAAGGCTTAATTGTTTCAAATATTAAAAGGTTTAATTGTTTCAAATATTAAAAGGTTTAATTGTTTCAAATATTAAAAGGTTTAATTGTTTCAAATATTAAAAGGTTTAATTGTTTCAAATATTAAAAGGTTTAATTGTTTCAAATATTAAAAGGCTTAATTGTTTCAAGTATTAAAAGGCTTAATTGTTTAAAATATTAAAAGGCTTAATTGTTTCAAATATTAAAAGGCTTAATTGTTTCAAATATTAAAAGGCTTAATTGTTTCAAATATTAAAAGGCTTAATTGTTTCAAATATTAAAAGGCTTAATTGTTTCAAATATTAAAGGGCTTAATTGTTTCAAATATTAAAAGGCTTAATTGTTTCAAATATTAAAAGGATTAATTGTTTCAAATATTAAAAGGCTTAATTGTTTCAAATATTAAAAGGCTTAATTGTTTCAAATATTAAAAGAACATAAAATGAAGCAACTCAATAGGAATTATCTACTTATTTAATCAGCTCTAAACCATTTTACAAACTGAATAGAAATTTTAACAAAACACCCAAAATATAAACGCAAATTTTATCTGAAGAAACCACTGGGGATGAGATTTCTTTGTTTATACATTATTAGCTGGCACACTCGGCATTACCTCAGAACAAATGAAAACCTCTGTGTACTCCTGCTCCGACTCTGGAACTCTATATTACCATTTGTATTCTTCATTTTTTGTGTCTATAATTTTCAATTTTCAACTTATAAAGTAAAACGTCATCTTTACTGTTTATGGATCCACACAATATTATTACAAAACCCTTTAATACAAAATTAATAACACAATTTTACTCAAGAAAAGTTTTGTTTGATCTTGGTCTAGCGTTTTGTTTTATTGTAGAAGATGTATGGAGGTCAATCTAATAACTTTTAGACACAAAACAACACAGTAATGGGCAAGGAAAAATGACAAACACAGGAATTATGTTAAATATAAAAATAGCCAGTTTGTTCGACCTCAAAAAGTACAATTGTGATAATGATTTGGTTCCAGAAGGAATATTGATGTGGAGTGTCTGATTGACTTGCTGCTCCAATAATGATGTAGTTGAAGGAAAGCTTTGTAGACTGAATGGGAAGTTCATCTTGAGAAGAACAGAATAGTTGCAAGTGTAGTAGTTCACAACTGTCCTTAGAAGGATGGAGTGTTTGTCCTGAAAAGAACTGTTATCACAACGAAACTGATCAGGAATAGAGACTTGGTGAATGGGTTCAGTTGGTAGGGCGATAATGATCAGGATAATGGCTATGGTCTGAATTGGTCGAGTCAGTGGCTGGACGAATTTGCAGAAACGACAAGTGGAGAAGCTGTTGGACAAAGTCACAGGAACAGCTGATAGAAGGAACGAGCTGCTGAAAGTTGTTGCTGAAAAGGAAAGTTGCAACAGACAGAAAAATAAATCGGGTCAGAGAATCAAATATGAGTCGATATCTGAGCAATGATTGATGAGTTCCTGGGGGCTTGATGTGATGGTAACCTATGATCTTGGGTTACTGTGCCGGGTAGCTCAACCAGGAACACCCACTGTCTGATTCAAGTTTTTTGGTCTCAAAATAAATCTTATATAAATAAGGATTTGTCTGTCTGTCAGTCACAATTTTTTTAAACGTAATAAATACATTGCGAAATAATGGCGAATACTGCATTTAACTAATCTAATATTCCAAGCCAATCTAATCTAAATATGAATAAATTAAAATCTGTCCTAAGTATATTAACATCAAAACCTTTACGTCTTACTTGGTATTTATCTTCCTCTCACAGTGGTAAGATGTGACACAAGGTCTGGAAAGTGGGATTGAAAAGCCGGCGCCCTAGATGAAGAGCACTCTGGCCTACAAAAAATGCCTGGGCAGCCCCGTCGACATTCCCCAGTAGGAGCACCTCAAGCGATTAACAATAAACTAAACCCTTCTCAAAAGCTGAGAAGGTAAAGCCTGGAAGGGTGGACCTCCTCCTCGAATTGCACAGGACTCTCATACCTCAGATCAGCAGAATCAAGGCCCGAAGGCCAAGATGGTACCGGTTTACAGAGTGTAGCATCCATCGGAACAGATACTACACTCTGATCTTAGCCAAAAGGCCAATTTACTTAGACAAATAAACATTTTTTACTTAGGCATGACGCCCTATTTTTTCGGAGGAGATGGCGAGAGTGTCATTCTTAACAACAAAAACTTTTGCCTACTCTAAACTAGATACTATCACCACAATACCGCATTCACTCCATGCCTTAAACCCAACTTAAAATTTCTCCAATGGTTTCAATTAGTTTTTATTTACAATAACAAATGTACATGAGTAATGATGGGGAGTGGGACAATCTACAAACGCTCAAAAAGAATGAAAAATCAAGAACCAAACAAAATGCTAATGGGGCAGGTTAGTAAGGCCCTCCTCCCAACCGACGGGTATTCTTCGAGTTAATTATATAAAAAAGAAAATATTCCTAATATGTTTCCTACTTGTTTATATCTTTTTCTAACTATGACTGTCCATCCGATTTCGACCCTTTTTTCTTCTGTCATCCTTGTTTTGTTCTCCCTTTGCCAGTTCATTGGAGAATAATCCTAGAAAGCACATTAGTTTTTGTAATGCGCCCATTTCATCTTTATTTTCTTGAGGTGGTGGTGGTGGGGGTGGTGGGGGATAAATATATTGCTGAATGATTTGCCACTTTGATCATAGGTGATCTAGCCCATATATATGATGCTTCCTATGCTGTTATGGTTACAGCACATTTCAACTGCTTGTATCCTGCATTGTATTTCGGTTGTAAGCATCTACATCTCACATGCAAACAGAAGTATCCTCTTGTAGTTAATTCTAATGTTTTCATCTTTGTTCAGTTAGTGTATTTGTTATCTGCGCAATTCATGTTAGGATTCTTAGCGCTGATCATTATTTCCAGGAAGAGAATATACGTTTCTTTTGTGTTCTTTTCTTTTTTAAACATTTGCAAGTATTAAAACATACAATAAGAATAACATAGTTTTTTTTGGTGCCAGTGACCAAGACATATTCTCTATATGTACCATAGTTTTCCCAATTCATCGAACTGCTCTTTTGTTTAGTTTATAGTCTATTCTGCGTTCAAGTTAGTCCTTTCTAACCAAATATAATCAATTTCATGTATCTTAAGGAAACTTCTGATTGATATTAAACATTGTGTTTGAGTGTAACTCTTTTGGAAGTTTTTTTTATTTGTCTCTCTTTTATACTCATGGTTCACCACTTACCAAGGCCAAAAGCCACTCGAGGATACGGGTTAGTGAGATTTTTAGTTGGATGATGGAACAGTACTATGAAAGGATTGAGGACTATGTTTGATTAATTCACGGGACGACTTGACAGATATTTGTTGGACTTGAAAACGACCATGTTGTAGTCCGTAGGAAAACATTGCCATGATAACGTGTTCCATCTGATTTTAAGTACACAAAAGAACAAAGAGTTTTTGGAGTGTTGGTAGAAAGACTAGTTTTTGCTGAAAAGGTTTTACAGGAGAGGGGGGAACCAGAGACTAGAGCTCAGCCGAGTACCTACCATGGAAATACTGTGAGAAAAGTGATTGTCTCCCACTAGATTCCAAAGTCGATATTTTACTCTGATCAACTGTATTTGTCACTCACTTCTAAAATCCTATTAATCATTTCCTTTCAGACTTAGTCCCGACTTCACCCTGTTAACCTCTGTTACCCTTTTAAGGGACCATACATTTGCAATACTTGAGACTTCCACACAAGAGGTTATGTTTTACCTAGCAGTTTTTTCTATTTTCACGGAATAAAAACTAAAGCATTTTGGAAGTCGGTTTCAAGAAAGGATTCAACATAACTAAAGCATTTTTTCGCGATTTCATTCATATTCTGGAAAATCCTGTAATCTCAACACAATAATGCATTTGAACCCTGTTTTGATGTGGGCTGTAGGTAGTGAGACACAACACAATGTAGAAATAAACAGATGGAAACGATTATTTGGAGATAACAATTTAAAATGAGTCAAGCATTCAGGCTGCAAACAAACCTCTATTTCTCATTCGACGTTCTTCTGCAAACTCACTCCTGAAATATTTCTACCACTTTATTTCTCCCTCGTCAAAACACTGTATCTAATACGTGATATCCAGCATTTGGAGAGAGTTCAAAGATTGGCTACTCGAATGGTGCAGAGTCTATGAGATCTACCCTATGAAAGCCGACTCAAGAAACTTAACCTTTTCTCCTTGAGCGCCGACGATTATGCAGTGATCTCATTTTAGCCTACAATCTCAATAGTCATTGCAATATACCTCAGGACCTATTGTTCACTCCTGCACCAGAAAGAGGTCTACGCGGACACCACAAGAAACTATTTCACCACCGTTTCGATTGAACCGGTGGAGGGCTGCCTTCTCAATCAGGATCCCTATATCTTGGAATAGTCTCCCAAGAGAGGTAACAATGCAGCAATTCAACATAAATTTGGACAGATGTGCTAGGCTACTATATCCTCTTCCGTGTAAATTTCTTGTACCCTTTCCCTACATGGCAACTGAAACATGATTGTTTTATTTTTTGTCAAATTAATTGAATTGAATTTAAAACATAATACAATGATGGTAGAGGATTTGATTTTTATTGTTAGATCGTCTCAGTAGTGTCCATATTGGATCTCCATCCCATAATACCATGTCTGCAGCAAGGGCAGATAATCCCCATTCAATGTCTCTCACCAAGGTCAGATAATTTCAAGATACAAAAAGAGTTATCTTCCTTAAACATAGAAATATCTTTAGATTGGATATAATTTCCCAAGCAACAGATTTATATATCAGAATCCATGAATTTGATTTCAGTAATGTTTTGATTTGATTTACATGTTATCATGAAGCCGACCTTTTTGAACCAGATTACTGCAAAAACTTGTACTTAATACTTGTTAATGCTATAACAATTTAGAAATTGATTCTTGAAGTCATCTGGGGAGGAATCGTTATTGTTTGGCCCTCAGAAGTTTAAGCTCGCTCATTGTGTGCTCTTATTTTATTAGTTATCTGAGAAATGATTCAGTGTTGCTTAGCATTCGAATCTCCTTATCCCATTGTTTCCATTTGTCTTCGTCTTCTATCTGCTATTGGACTTAAGCAATGACAGGCGCACTCTATAAGGGTATCAATTGTCTATAGCAGTGATACTCAAATATGATTAGACACAGTACTGTACCGTGAGGTGTTCGGTCTTCTCTGTCATGTTGTGAAGTGATAACACATAAAGGGATAACTGACCTTCATTACACAAATCTAGTAGCAAATGACACTAGTAATTCGAATGTGCTGAGTTAAGGTGTATTTTTCTCTCAAATTTGTCTTTCATTTATGTGATTAACAAGCTTAGCATTCATAGTTTTACGTTTCACGATGAACTTAATTTTGAACCTACTTGAGCGAATGAAAATAAAAGTGAACAAAAAACTTTGAACCAATACGAACGAATCAGTTTAAATGTCATATACTTTCATTTCTGGACAAAAAATATTGTTCTTTCTTATGAAGTTCTTATGAATTGTAGTATTTTGAAAAACTAATCATAGAGTTTTTATTCATAACGCATAAAAACTGTTAGTTTCTGGCATAAATAATTGTGCCACTGTGAATTAGTAAACGAGTTTCTAACTAAAGAAGTTTTACTGATAAAATTTTCTTAATTTTGTCTTGATTATTATGGATAAGTTAATATGATATTAAGTGAAAACTGTACTTTTTTAGTTGAAATGGTTTGCAATCTTAATTGGTGGCTTACGAATTGTTATTTGGAAACACTGAATCTTAAGCAGCCTGAAACTGTGCCATCATATAGAAATGGTTGAGAGCAGCGTTCATATTTGTAACATTTAAATCCTCTTTTGTCATTTTTTATTCATACTTTTTTTTACTATTAGACCTGGTGTACTATTATTCTAAAATAAGTATTTTTGTGAGATTTTCTATCTACTAATACTGTTATCACTATCTCTTACATTCTTATCAACTTGAAACTGATATGAATAAACATTCTTAACTAATGAATACTGCAAATTAATGTTCTGTTTGATATTTGAACTCCTCACATGAATTCGAAAAACTTAGTGATCAAATCATGTTAGCTTAACACAGTAATGCAAACCAAGCTTGAAAAAATGAAACGAAATAATTGGTTGAGTCATGTGCATCTTATGCCAGAAATATGATAGTTAGAAATATCATTATTACTACCTAACCTATTAATTCTGTGCATTTTCTATGATATGATTACAATACGTAATTTTTATTTACTTTAAAATGGTATGAATAAACATTCTTAACTTTAATATAATATATAAAGTTATATTGTTGGATTTTCCATGTTAAATCTAAAAAGTAATAGATTTGAGAAACCAATATTTGATTCTGACATGCAATTTATTCCTTTTTATCTTTAAAGCATGTTCTTTATACTAAAACACTTGTTTCATTTTCTTTTAAAAAATAATTATTCCGGCAAAGAAGATAATGGAGACAATTTTAAATAATGACTTAAATTTGAGGCTACAAAGTGTAGGTACAGGTAGTTAATAATTAAAACAAGTTATATTTAAGGGATATCATGTCTAAGCTTAAATTTATTTCTTATCACCTAGAGTAGATAGGCGTTTTGAACTAGTATAATGATATTGTCATAGAATTAATTTCATGGTTTATGAATTCCATTTATATTCAACTTATTGGAATATCTAGGTCAGATATTCATCCTTTTACAAAACGAAATTAATCATTTCAGGAGTCACATATTGTTATTCTATTTATAATATATATTTCAAGCAACATCTGTATTTGGTTAATGTGTTTATATTTATGTTTTATAAAAAATGTTGCGGGCTTGTTGGCTTTTGTTTTAAAAGGGTTGACAATATAATTTTCGAATTTCTATGTAATTCTTTACTTTGGGCTAGAATTTGAAAAAGAAATAGTGTGTGACTACAACTATGAGTCATCACCGGTCATGGATGACACATTTTTTTTTTTTAGGTAAAGTCAAAAAATTCCCTGGGAAAATGTCATAAAATCTTTATGCATGAAAAGACTACTGTTATTTTTTTTACGTGCATTCTATTTAACTTGGAACAGTATTTTCACCTTCTTAAACTTTCTATTTAGAAATCTAATAGGAGCTTTCTATTGTAGCATGTTGAAAGTTGTTGAGAATCATTGGAAGAATTTGGCTCCTCTTAATTGTTCTTTTAATTTTGCCAACAGATAAAGAAATCTGAGGGTTCAAGATGAGAACCATATGGGTTAGAGTTTCCTGGCAAGATTCATATGGAACAGCCCTTACAATGAATGAGTAGAAATGTTGTTATGATGGAATAAGATTTTCAGATATAACTTTCCTTGCTGACTAAGACAGTCTCCAACTTTTACAAAGCTTCTATATAATAATTTCTTCAAGAAAATTGATCCCTATGTGGTCCAGAAAAACAGTTGCTATAACTTTCTAAGCTGATTTTTCCATTTTGAACTTCTCTGATCCTCTCTGTAACAATTGTTTGAATTGCATTTTGATTTCTGGATAGTATTGAGCTGTAGTGACAAAAAGAAGGGAAAAACATTTCAACGTAGCTGTCTTCATGCAATGTTTTTGGCATCCAGTCAACTGAAAAGCTTACTCTAACTGAGATTTTGATTTAGGATTGAAAATCTGAGATTCCAAATTCTTTAGCAATTGCATTAATCATGATTTGTAGTTCTTCTTCAACTAGACCTTGTACAGGAGCCACAGTTTGTTTTTCATTTATTGAAGTGGGATATCTTAGCGGTTTACTCTCTTTCTCTCTCTCTCTCTCTCGTTCTCTCTTTAAAATGCTTTATCCAATCAGAAACAACTATTTTAGTTGCAGCTTATTTCAAAGCTTTAGTCAATTTGTTTTCTTCCCATTCAAATTTGGTCAGTAACTGAATGTTAGCTTTCATTTGGAAAATGCTGAGTTTTAAAGTATAAAACTGACCTTTGTAAGCACATACGATGCTAGTAAAAGAACGGATAAGAAAACCATTAATGCATGCTACATTTTTTCTGGGAACTGTGAAATTATTCCACCTTACAATGCATAAAGAACCTGTGCTGTTATTTATTTTGTCTGCTGTCTCCCTTCTTCCCTCCGATTAAATGAATCATCTCATCATAATTGTCTTCAGATAGAAAAGGAAATGGAAACACGCCGAAGCTTTATTCAAGTCCAAAGATTTTTTATGCAAATCCCAGTAAGGTGATACATATCCTCCAGAAGTAAAAATAGCCTTTTATCTCTTTTTGTCTTTTTCAGAATTGTAGCTTTTGCTCATCTGTATGCCTTTTCTTCCTCCTCACTTTGTTATTTCCAGTCAACTTGTTGACAATTCTGACTTTGTCTCTTAACTTACCATGACACATTGGCAACACTCAAATTCAAAATTACACTTACAATGCAATATAGTGTCATATGATGATAGTCAAAGAGGTCACAGAATAATGAATTCATAAACTTGACTTTTGTTAAGTGTCATTTTATTTCCTTCAAATTAAGCCTGACAATTGGTTGACAATTATGAAGTGATGTCAGATTTATTGTGGTATAAAAAATCAGTTTTTCTTAGAAAAATCAACTAAAAATTGTGTTGCATTTTTCAAGAACGAAACTATTGTTTGGTTCTTGGAAAATGCTACAGATAAATAGAAAAATATAGATCCTTGTAAAAATGGATACAAAAGTGAGAAAGACTATATTTTAGCTCCACCCATTTAAGTTTGTGGAAACAAAAAGACACTCATTATTTAGTTTTATTATTGACTAGTACTCCCCCCCCCCTAAAAAACAAACAAAAAAACTAGCATTGCCCATGAGCAATAGAGCTCAAAAATGAAAGTGTCAGTTAATTTTCTTTAATTTGTACTTTAACTTTTTTTCTTCTTAGGGTCTTATAAATTTATTTATTTTAAAAACTTAGTGTTTGCCTTCCAATAGTGAATGAATAAAAACTTTTTATATTTAAAAAATGCTTTTAGTCATTTATACATGGAGGAAAAAAGAACGCAATATATATGTATTCAACATTAATAATATAATGCAAGCCCCCCCCCCCAAAAAAAAAACAACTTATAAAGGCAATCCATAAGAAACGCTATCCATAGAAACAGCCACCACTGCTAACAATACAGAAGCATTCCCCTCTTCCGTATTCCTAGTGACAGCAATACGATCCTAATACTAATCTCTGGCATCCAAGGGGTTTGAATCCTTGGGAATTACCTCTTTAAACACAGATTCAATAAGCATAAATGCACTATTAGACGAAAATAGCAAAAAAGAACATATATAAGATAATATCAAATAAACACCAACGTGTAAACATCACATGTTTACACGTATACAAACAAACAAAAGGAATAAAAATGAATATTAAAACTAAACCCTCACAAATCAGGTTTGAACCTAACGTGCATATTTTAAATATTTTAATTCTTCTTCTCGTGTCCATATTTTAAATATTTTACTTCCATATACAAAGCTATTCAGCTTATATAACGTCAAGCCAGAGCTTGGTACATTGCTGTCTCTTGATGTTGTAGAGTGCTAGGTCCTTTGCTGTGCAGGGTCCGCCCGACAGAGGGCTTCGAAGGAGATGCTCCATAGTCTGGGGTTCTGTGCCACAGTCGCATGTGGTTGGGTCACTAAGATAGCCTCATCTGCTTAGGACCTCCCTGGAACGGCTGACACCTGAGCAGAGTTGGTTCAAACACTTCCATTTTGCCCAGTTTTTATATCCTGGTGGGAAGGTTTCAGCAGAGTCGAGCTGTGTGGGTGGTTAGACAGCTTTTCCTTCCACATTTTAAGGCAGGCTTCAGATGGTGTTGTCTCCAGTGGAGCAGTGCTGGTCAGGAAACTTCTCCGTGATTTTAGTCGACTGGGGGCAGGTACATGGCCATGTAGAGGGTGCCTCTCATCTGTGGCTTGCCTGCGCTTCTCTATCCTGCTGGCTATTGCTCTTCTGATGACTGGAGGGGCGATACCTGTCAGGATGTACAGGTCGTTGGTGTTAGTGGGCTTCAGACATCCAGTTATACATATGCAGCTCTCGTTAAGAGCGGGGTCCAGTTTTTTAGCATGGGTGGATCTTTCCCACACTGGGCTGGCATATTTTGCATTAGAAAAGCTGAGAGCAAGGGCTGTGGCATGTAGTGTCTTGGAACATGCACACCATTTCGTGTTGGTGAATTTGCAAAGGATGTTGTGGTGAGTGCTTACTTTTGCCTTTGTCTTCATGATGACGAGTGATATCATCTCTGGGTTTTTCGTTTGTATAGATGTTATACTGAAGTGGGGCAAGCGCGCTGCCTTGTGGGAGGCCATTCTTCTGGATGCGCCAGCTGCTGCGTTTTCTGCCTAATTCAACCTAGAATCTGCGGTTCTGGAGCATGGCTTCCATTAGCTCTGTTAAGTTGGTGTCTTTTGTGATCTCCCGGACCTTACATAGAAGTCGTCTGTGGTTGACTGTATCGTAAGCAGCAGGCAAGTCCACGAAAACAGCACCAGTAACCTGTTCTCTCTCAAATCCATCCTCAATGTGTTGCGAGGTGGTTGGTTGTCGCTTTGCTTGAATGGAACAATGTTTGCTCTGGGATGATCTTCAGTATCGGGCGCTCAAACATCTTGTATGTGTGACATAGAAGTGAGATTGACCAGAAACTTTTAGGATCAGACGGGTCCTTTCTACGTTTCAGGAGTGCTAGTACATCTGCATTGAGCTAGATTTTTGGAAGCTTATACATAACCATACAGTTATTGAATAGGTTGAGGAGTCATTCCTTTGTTCTCCAAACTACTTGATCTGCTCTGTTGCAATGGTTTCAAACTATGTATTCCTGTTTCCAGTTCAGTCATAGTGAAAGATCTTGTGAAACCTCGGTTTGCATGGTACGTTTTTCGGTCTAGTTTGGCTTTTTGTTGTCGTTTCTTAGGGCCTTTTCCATTTAGCAGAAGTTGGTGGGCAACTTGTACAGCAGTGGTGTTGCAGTGTTCTTTGGTTGTCTTCGGATCTCCTCTGAGTTTGCGAATGAGGGCCTATGCTTTCTTGCTGTTCTTTGACATGTTGGTTGTCACTATCAGAGTATTCCAGGTGTTTGGGCGCTCTTGGGAGATACTGATCATCAGCTGTTCTCCTGTTATTATGATTTCTTCAGAGAAGGGATCAGAATCAAACATGGTGATGTAGTCATTATAAAGTTCAACATTCTCAGCAGTTAGGCCAGAGATGTAGTTCATCCTGCATCCTCTGGGGATGTTCCTTTTAGCTGTTTTTTGAACTGCTTTGATGAACAGGCAGTAATTCTCTGGGAGTGGTTTGATGTAGCCGACCTTGTGATCCAGTTCTTGTGTGAATTCTTCCTAGTTTGCCTTTTTAAAATTGAAACGTCTTCTGAATGGGATAGTGTTTGGTACCACTGCAGCTTGTATCTGAACACCAATGGGGCGGTGTTGCATTCTTGGTATTACATCCAAAACAAGTTTTTTACTGGAATCAGCAATGTTATTGCTTGTGAAAACTAGGTCTGGATTGGATCCCTGCTTCCATCTAGCACTGTTGAAGGAACTCGGTTGTTTGGGGTTATGGATGAGGTTAAGCTGGTTGGCATCCATCCATTCCTCCACTGTTTGTCTATCGGAATTAATTTCACTGTAGCCCCATTAAGTGTTGTGGCTGTTGAAGTCTCCGATTATAATTTGCGCCTTATTATGCGGGTTCCGTAGGGATTTGTGAAGGTGAATTTTACATCTGGTGGTTTATACACAGAGGTGAGCATGGTTCTGCTAAACTCTACTGTTAGAATTTCGATGTTGTTTACCTCCGTTTTAGCTGTAGATTCCATGACTAGGTTCGTTTTGACGAAGATGGCACTTCCATATTGTCAATGTGATCTTTCCATTGCCATAGTTATTCCGGCTATCGCAGGGCGATTGTTTTCACTGCCACGATGTATCTCTTGTAGGCCTATGACGTCACATTGTATTTCCTTGCAAATCGCAGCGAGTAGGTCTTGTTTTGCTGCTGATAGTCCTTCGATATTTACAGACAGAACATTTTAAAGAAGGCTCAAGTTTTTGACACTTCAGTCTTTGGGCATGATGTAATGGTAATAGGAACATAATAGACGCATATACATTGAAGATTCTATATAAATACTTGCAATTCAAATGTACAATTTCATGTAAAGCCGCTGAACACATGACAACGAACAAAGGAAAAATTGGCAGATAAAAAATCTGAAATAAATCTGATGGCCAGTTGTTCATAAACGATGCATATTCTTTTATTTTGATAAACTTTTTGAAAAATGTATTTTTTGATTAAATATCAAGAAATACATTTTTCTTTTCAAATCTGAAGAAATGGATAAGTTTTAGCCAAGAAACACATTAAAACTACAAAAATAAATCTATAAATATGTGGAGATAATTCTCATCTTCTGTGGTCTTAGCTTTTAACCAGAACGCACACCATTCTTCATTTTGTTGATCAGATAACACCGCTTTGAAGCTGAAGTTTTGAAAGTGGGTCCATGTGCATTCACTGCACAGGCCGTGATCGTCTGCTTGTTGTCTTCATCCGAATTCGGAGCTTGTTTTCAACACTGGCCGCAGTGTGGTTAATCATGTGGTCAATCATGTGGTCTCGGTCACTGCTGCAACAAAAGGAGTTTCCTTCAAAACAAAATCACAACTCAAGTTTTAAACAAGTTTTATTTTGATACTCGATTTTTTATACTAAATGACAGACCTGCAATCAGAAATTTTAGTCCGACTGAATCAAAACACAAGTCCAACCAAAAACAGTCCTTCTTTAGCTTCGGGCCCAAAGGCACATCTGTCTGTGAGACCTACAGAAACCCAACTGACCTCTTTGCATATCCTGCTGGAATATAAATATAAATATTGGTGTCCTTTGTTGTAGACCACCCAGCCACCCACTTTAAAAGGCTAATCTGCTTTATTACTGAACATAAAAACCTACTGACTAGGGGCACCATCTGGGATAGTTGTAACTTTTGTAAAGTCTCAAGTGGGGCATAATCACAGTATGTAACCTTGTATCCAAGAAAAGCCAGCCGATGTTCTGGGAGGTCTCTTAGCTAAATATTTTCCACTCACAAGCCTGCAATCCATAGCATGCATCTATGCACCCCATTAAACATGTAAACTGTACATATTTACACAGTAACGTGTTAAAACTAAGTCATTATATATATATATATATATATATATATATATATATATATATATATCGATGTTGCTGCAGCAACTATAGAAGAATAAGTCTAATAGAGTCCTTGTTCATGAATTTTTCAAAATCCAAAATATCCATATAACTTTATGGTCCGTTTGTACATATACAAACAATCAGGCATATATATATATATATATATATATATATATATATATATATCCTGAATTTTTTGTACATGTAACTTTTCAGAAGTCTAAGAATCATTCAGAAGCTAAAAAAACAACGAACCGCCATTAACGATATTTTAGATCTATACTTGACTTCTAAGCTGGGCCCTGATTGTCACAAACATTTAACTTCGTTTTTGGTTTTCCTAATCAGAAACAAACTTTCATGCGAGCAGAGCATAAGCCCCGGAGTTATAAAAGGCAGCACTTACAACGATTCTTATTCTTTTAGGCCACAAGACGGCACAGCTATCTGACTCATCCACGGCACTTCTTTTCAACCTTCAAATTTTTCCATTGGGACACCCCCCTCCGCCCGTCTGGCCCTGGGTTGGACAAGAAGACCCAAATCTAAGATGGTAACAGCCGCACACACGTGGACATAACAATGTAACACCCCTCCCACACACACACACACATACCTAAATACACACATGGACACAGCCTGACTTTAACACATGCGTATGTACAGACTTTCTCAAAAGAACATTTTTCTTATATAAACTTTCAAACCTTTTTCCTCGCCCTGACCCCTGGACATATTATCCTCAGTCACTAATCCACTTTCTCTTTCCTGCCTTTATCCACTGGCCCCCTGAGCACCGGCTATCTTCACTTGAAGATAAACTGCTTGTAGACTTTCGGCTGCCAACCAACTTTCCTAATTCCTTTCCTTTACATGTTACCGAAGATGGCCAATAAAGTTGTTTTAAATATTAGAAATTGACTTAGTCCTATTTCTATAATGGTGACTCCTAGAGCATACCGCCTTCTAACAACTTTGTGAGTGTTTTCATTTTTCAATTTTACAAGCAAACTTTCGGGACCGTTAAGGCTCAATTTCGCCTTAATAAAAAAGGCAAAAAAACACAAAAGACAAACAGATTGTTGATCAGCCAGGTCAACTATATCGGGCATTGTATATAAATAACTTTTCACTGAAAAAGCTAAAATACGGTTTCCCCTGACACTGAAAAGCAAACATGTTTTCATGAAAAAAAGTCTCTTCACTTTAAAAAAAAAAAGGAATTATAAAATTTCGTTCTATTTTATGCCATTGCATTTTTATATTTGAATAAATTATCGATTAACAGTAAATAGAAAAAATAATAATTCAATAAGTCATGTAGAGGTGAGAAACACATACACATACAGTCATGTAGAGGTGAGGAACACACACACATACAGACATGGAGAGGTGAGGAACACACACACATACAGACATGTAGAGGTGAGAAACACACACACATACAGACATGTAGAGGTGAGGAACACACACACATACAGACATGTAGAGGTGAGGAACACACACACATACAGTCATGTAGAGGTGAGGAACACGCACACATACAGACATGTAGAGGTGAGGAACACGCACACATACAGACATGTAGAGGTGAGGAACACACACACATACAGATATGTAGAGGTGAGGAACACACACACATACAGACATGTAGAGGTGAGAAACACACACCCATACACATAAAGACTCACAAGAAAGGGGTCACAGAATGTTATTAAAATAAAGATTACATTCTTTTCATCAATTCCTGATTAGGTGTATATTGAATGAAAATCTAGATGGGAAATATTGGCTTCATTTCCAACTTTTAATTTAATATTGTTTTAATTAGTGTTACCATAAGTTGCCTAGCTCACACAGAATCATAGCCCCATGTTAACTGACTCCCCTACCCCATCCTTCTCTTTTCATCGATTCATTCATGCATGCTGAAACTTTGTTCCTCTGCCTTTCATAACAAATAATTCTCAGAAAAACTGAGTGATTCATATTTTTATTGATGCAAAATAAAGATATTTGTCATTATACTTCATATCTATATATTCATAAAGTCTGCAAACTTAACCATGTGTATATATATTTATATGTATATGTATATATATATGTGTATATAGGTGTATATATGTGTATATAGGTGTATATATATGTATATATGTATATTAATATATGTGTATATATTAGAGATGGGCGGTTTTACCGAAAAACCGCGGTTTTTCGGTTTCGTCTCCATACCGAATACCGAATCGTTTTTTTTTTTTTAAACCGTAACCGTTCGGTATTGTGTTTTTACTACAGTAAGCCACCATATACAAGGAAACACGGTTGAAAAGATTTTCCGATTTGAATAAAATTGAATATTACCAAAAAATGTTATATTAGTAAGAGGACAGATTGAACAAATATGTGATAAAAACATTTAATGTACTTAGCAATACACATCGACCAGAAAACTGTTTGGATAATCACCTATTTGAGGGTAGTTCTATTAAAATAGTCATATCTTAAAAACTAAAGCACTTTAAGAGCTCAAAATACCATCATTTTGTTAGGAAATGAATATCCTTACATTTTTCGTACCCAACTAGTAAATAAATTAATCTTTCATCTTTTTTTATGCATTAAAATGATAATTGTACGTTGTTTTATCTTTCGGTAATAGTAATTTTAAATTATCTTATCCTAAAAAATATTGTCCTTTTTTTGAGCGAAAGTCAACAATGGCTGCTAGTATTGCTGATAACAATCAATCAGCAGCAGCGTCTTGTAAAGCTTTGTAAAATTCGTTTATAAACTTCTTTAAAAGTAAGATAAAAATACTTTTTGTGCTTAAAAAAGTTAATTCTATTTGGTTCTTTTATAAAAAATACTTTAAAAATACTAGTTTTCACTCAACTTTCGAACTTCTAGTATTAATGACTTTCTAGTCGACAATTTAAAAAAAAATTAAGATTCTACTTTTTTAGGCGATTACGTCTTAAAGTCTTGGCGAAAAAAAGAAAAAACAAATCAACAAAAAATAGTTTAGAATTTAGAGTGGGGGATCAGTTTCGTATATAAATTTAATGTAAAATGATCTACGATTTCCCGGCCATTCTTGCCTTTTAGTGAAATTTATAAAATAAATAATTACTCTACCATTAACTCTAGGTACGACTAACAAGCCCACCTCCTAAAAATGCCTTCTTGAACATATCGTACCATTAACCTTAAATATGAGTGGCAAGCCACCCCTAAAAAACTCCCTTAACCCTAACACTAAGTTCGAATGGCAACCTCCATCCAAAACAAAACCCCTTCCTTAACTTTATCACTAACGCTAAGTCCGAGTAGGAAGCCCTAATCCTACAAAAAAGCCCATTAAAACCAGACATAATCATCTAAAAAAAAAAAAAAAAAAAAAAAAGCAGACGCCCATAAAAAAAACGTACAGGATTTATTTGCCATAGAAAAAAATTGATTAATGCCCTAAAACGCTAGAACGGCCCGGAAATGGTGAATTATTCTACATTAAATATATGTGAAACTAATACCCCACTCGAAATTCTAAATGAATTGTTTTTTTTTTCTTTCTGCTAAGTTTTCAGGGTGTTCACACTTAATTGCCCCTAGTCCTACCACTAACCTGAAGTTCAAGTGGTAAGCCCCCCCCCTCCTCTAATAAAGACCCTCATAATCGTCTAAAAAAAAAGAAAAAAAAGAAAAAAACAAGAAAAACGCACAAGATTTATCTCCCATAGAAAAAATAATTAACT